>JANHFX010012218.1:171640-279322 GCA_027560015.1 Chloroceryle amazona
TGATGGAATTTCATCAGAATTTCATAAACAATACCTTTCAGCCAAAATCTACCCTTTAAACATGAACACTGAAATCAGGGATTATGGCTATATATTATGGTTATGGATTACAATATGGTTATATAAAGCACAGGTTCATGTATTTATTATATAAAATATATGTATTTAAAATACAGTAGGTGTTTTGTAGTTACATTGTGGATGAGAGATGAGACTCAGGGGAAATCGTTATGGAGCAGGTTGATGTGGTCAAAGCAAGGAGCCAGGGATATGATTTCCTCAGCAATATGGAAAAGTGATGGAGCTAGAAAATGAGTTGGCATTAAATAGTTTATTGACTAAATTTTATTTTATGATGGCATCCTACCTTGGGTGGCAACCCTAGTATAGGTCAAGGAGAAGACATAGAGCAAAAAGTGAAAGGACAGGAGTTTGGGACTCAGTAGTTTGGCTGACTCAAAGTGCTCAATCATAACAGCTGCAGCTTTGGTTTTGTGCAGCCCAAGTGCTCTTCAGACTATCCAATTTCATAGATATTTTAGGACTCATTCTGTGAAATGAGAATTTTGATTGGTTTTGCGGGGTTTTCTGTTTTGCTATTGCTCAGGACAGCTTCCTGGAATCTGAAGGAAATGTAATTATGACTTGGGTGGTTCGGAGGCAATTATTTTTCTCTCTCATTCTAAGATCTGTCAGCTCTCATGAGATCAGGGAACAGTATGACATTAAGAACGCTCAGCAAGTGTTTTTGCAAAGTGTAACATTTTCCATTTATTTAGCTGTATTTCCTGTTTTTCAAAACTGCAAACATTAAGAAATTTCTACAGAGTTTCTTTTATAATGGTTTTACTTCCAGAAGCATATGAAATGAGATCCTTCCCCATGAGAAAAATTAGAAAAATAGAATAAAAAAAAAAAAGATAGAATTTGAAATCAAGCATTTCTGGAGAAATAAGGCATGATATGAAATTTCAGGTGATTCTTGCTCTGATATTTTAATGGAATGGACTGAAACCTTTTATTCCATGAGCCATAAACTTCAGGAAAGTTCAGAATTAGGTCTTTCCTTTTTGATAGGTGTGATCATTGCTTGATCTCAATGTCTTTTACTTTGTTTTTATTTTTGTTTTACTAAGAAGTAATTAGTATGACATGTAAAAGGATATTGCCAACTGCAGATACATTAGGCATTTCCCATAGGATTTGTCATTCATTTTATATTTAACCATTTTGTATTTACATGAGACTGTACAGCATGTTTCATTCAGGAAACTTTTTTGGTAATTTGCTTTCGTTTGACATTTCACCATCTTTATAAGCTCTGATGCTTTGAACAAATGGCTTTTCTTTTTTATGAAAATTGTCAAAGTTATGTATTAGATGCCCATAAAAACATATAAATGTATTTTTTGTTTCACTGCTGGTGACATACTCCTAGTGTATGTCTCCCACCCCTGGAGCAGGTGGGAGACAAAGGAGAACCTGAACCTACCTGTGCAGCTCTTCCCTAAGCCACACTCTTCCCTAAAGCACAAGCAGTGCTGAAAAGCATCTAAGCTGTCACATTTGCTGTGGTGCACTTTAATCTTTACTGCCAGGATGGATAGTCATAAACTGTGACCCTCTGCCATCTACCAGGAGAGAACAATTCATATCCTCTCCTAGTTTGTATAGCTATGTGAGGACAGATATGTGTATGTGAGTTTGTGTGTGTTATCTCCTGATTCATATAAAGCATTCATGGCCAAGAAGTGTCCAGAAAAACAAACAAAAAAATGTGTATGGAATCACACACTGGGAAATGTTTAAGTAAATGGCATTTTAAGTGGCTTTGCAGCTCTGTGCTGTTAAATAACCAGCACCATTTTGTGTGCACTCAGCAGCTGCATAAAGCCAGTGTTTTCTGTACTGTTAATTTTTATCACAAATATTTCAGAGAAGTGTACTGTTGCCATATTCCATGCAGTATCCTGAAAACTTAAATCCTTAGAAGGAATTAAGTTCACCTGGTATCACAGTCTTGTAACCTTGGTTTTATAGCCTATATGCCTGCCATTTCCCTTCTCAGACCTTCGTATCATGTTGGTTAATTAAAATCTATTGAGTCAAAGCTCTCCAAGATATTCTTTCATTAAGAATGTTGTGAACATTAGCAGACAGATACAGAAAAAATCCCTTGAGACCCTTCCGTTGAAGGGAATGGCTGCAATATGACTTCAGTCACATTGCTTGACCTGAGATAAGGCACATGAGAAAGTTTTTCATCATACTAGATTTTTCTAGTTCTCCTGACCCCAATAAGTATTTGTTCTGCTATCCTACTTAGGAATCAAAGTAGAAAAAGTAACTGCCAGCATACACTTAGATTTATAAAGATAATGAACTGGACATTCTTCCTGGAATAAGAAGTCACCAAGGAAACCCCTTACGTGGTGAGATCATGCCATACATATACTTCTGTAGAGGCAGTGTCATGAAGGAAGATTATTTGTGGCACTCTACAGTCTGAAGTTGCATTGTGCATTGGTAATGAGTTGTTTTGCACTTATGATACCGGCCTGCAACATCTTAATGCAGTTAGCTGACATGGACCTATATGATGATGTCAGAAAAGTCATATATAAGAAACATCATAGTGAAGTGTATTGTGTTTCCACTTGCTCTCTGTCTAATGCATAGCACTGCCTATTCAAGCACATAATAAATTGTAGATGTAATATAATAATGTAGTAAAGAAAACTCTAGACATCACTACTCCCCTGAAAATCAGTCTCAAAGATCAATATGAGGCTCACTCATTCCTCTTCTAGAAAAGGAAAGGTAGTGCCACTTTCAAAAGACTAATGACTGTAAAGCTAATCACGGAGTATGTGATTGTCTGGATTCAACAAAGCTTAAGCATGTGCCTAAATGCTTTGCTGACTGAAGATAGAGTTAAAGATATATTAAGTGCTTTGCCGAAATTGGGCCCAATTCTTGCCAAAAGTGCACTTAAATCATGGAAATACTTCAGGGCTATGAAAGATTGCCAGCCTCAGAAGAAAACACCTTAGAATGTCTTTTTCATAAAGACACTTAAATAATCTTTTTAGTTCTGATTTGTATTTAAATAGCATTTAATTTTGACTCTCTTTTATTCTCATCATTGTGACTTTCATGCATTAAATAATTTCTCTTTTGTAGTTAACGTGCTCCCCCTGCCTTGCTCTTAAAGTAATGCCATTTTTGTGTTAGTAATACAATACTTTGCTGCAGTGCATATACTGGACTGTGGCATTTAATAATATCTGGCAATAAAAAAAAAGAAACAAGGCTACATCTTAGTACAAGTGTCTTCTCAGTTCACTATGATGTGAAAGGAATCATAGACAATTATTTTAACTCATGTAATCCTGAAACAGAGGATACGTTAACGACTGTACAAATGCAACAGTAGTATGCCAGGCTATGAGACTGGGCATTTCAACATCCTAGCAAAAGTGGCAAAGATCCTCTGAATTCTAGGCCATTTACTTAAAAAGATTTTTTAATTTGGTGAATAAAAACTGGAACTCAGATTAGAAAGCTTAGTGTAAAATAAGCTATTTCATGCTCCATTTAAATAAATCCTGTATGTAAAGAATTCAAGGTTGTAAAGTAAAATCTTCTAACACTGGAAAATTCTTCCCCTTTGAGGGCATATGTTGTGACATAAGAATTCATTTGTCCTTTCTCATTTGGAGTTAGGTAATGAGACACCTTACATAATCCTGTGGCCAGTTTTGGACCTCCTAGCCTGCAATATTGTCTCAGACTTCAGCTGTTATGAAAGTGTCAGTGGGTTGGAATGATTTGTGGAATTCATCTCCATCCACATAATAGATTCCTGCAGATATTAAGAAGTGGCTGAGTGATGGACTACCGCAATAGCAGCAAGGTTTTAGCTGCTGAGGGTACAGTGCAATCCTGGCAGATCAGGAGCAGAGTCAGCTGCAAGGCTTCACTAAGACTAAAGGAATCTCTCTGGAACAAATGGGGTGAGGACCAAGACTCCATTTCTCCTATCCTTCTGCAGGTTGCTGGGGAGTGAGATCGGATAATTTTCACCTGCTGTGCCAAGATGAACAAGCCTGTAACACTCTCTTTAAAACCAGAAAGAAAGTGAATAAGTCAGAGAAGATATGATGTTTAACTTTTCAAAGAGTTAAGTTGGGAGAAATGAAGAATTATACTACCCTGGACTGAAAAGAAAGCTTCTATGACTGAAGAGGACCACAGAATGATCCTAGATCTAAATCCAAGGATGCTAAGAAGCAAAATTAATACAGGTAGGCTTTCATTATTTTGTTTAGCACCACATAAACACCTGCTACCTGAATAAATATTTATTTTGTCTGGAAATAAACTCCTATCTTCACTTAGGTAGATTATTCATGCAGTAAGTTAGCTCTGTCACTTGTGTCTGAGGAATTAAATTGTAAATCCAGAAAAGAAACCATGAGAATGGTCATGGTTATGTTATTAAAAAATCAGAGATGTTTAACTTCAGGGACTAGAAAAATGAACAGACTATTCCAGCTACCAGAATAATTTTCTTTGTAACATCTGTACCACAGAAATACATGCAGAGATGCTAACCAGGGGCAGTGGCTGCTTATAAAGAGAAATTTCAGGGCACATTGAGACACTCCGACCTAAGATCCTGATGAGATTGCAGGGTGGCAAACTTACTAAGTCCATGTCCACTTATGGTAAGAGAGAAAGAGAAAGAAACGGTGTTCCTTACCTCAAATAATGGATTCAGTTTTGGGCCCCTCACTAGAGGAAGGACTGGGGTGCTGGAGTATGTCCAAAGAAGGGCAATGTAGCTGGTGGGGGTCTACAGCACAAGTCTTACAAGCAACAGATGAGGGAACTGGGATTGTTTAGCCTGTAGAAAAGGAGGCTGAGGGTAGACCTTATCACTCTACAACTACAGGATGGAACCTGAAAAAGAATCCATGATAGTTTCACCCGTTCCACTGTGTTGGTAAATTATTTAATAGATGTGCTGAATTTATTAATCTTTTATAACATTTACATGGGTTTAGCATTCTTTCTACCTACTTGTGACCAATAGGTGATCATTAAAAGACTATAGGGACCAGTTCCTCAAGAAACCTTTCCTCAGTTTCAAAGCATACCTGCTCTCCTATGAACTTTGTGTTATTCCTTCCTTTTTAAGTTGAATAACACTGGTTATACCATATGGAAAGTACAAAGATTCTTCCCTGCTGCCATTGTAGTTGCTGTGTTCACCTTGATGAAAGAATTAAATCATTTGTGTGTTAACTAAATACTGCCCATTACCAGGAGAACCAGTAATTCTTCCAGTATTAGGCAGAGTGATCTGAACCTCTTCAACTGATCCTCTGACCAGGTTTTTCAGTATAGCCTGCATTCTAACATTCTGTACTTACCTTGTGAATTGATTTCCTATATAATGTCCATTTTTTTTCCCCCATTCTGCTTCTTCCCAACAGTGGAAAAATAAGCATAATAAAATAATAACTCTAGAACAAATGATAAAGTCAGTTTGAGAGATTGGATGCAGCTGACATCTAAGCACTTAAAAATGGCTATTTTTCTGTCATATTTATTTTATTCTTTCTGGGTCTGGACTAAATTTCATTGATTTTCAAGAGGGAAATGGTGCTCCAAAAGAGCTTCTGTCATGAACCCAAAGGGAGCAATGAATAAGTTTTTTTTTCACATGTGTGTGGAGAGGAAGATGTGAAAAATTAGGCATTGTAAACCAGTGATTAGGCAATTAAGTGACAGTACAAAATCTTTTAAGCATACTGTAAAATTAAATTAAAAATTGCAAGACCATTCCAGGGAAATTCTAAGCTGCAATTAGGATTTAATTTTTACAGTGTTAAAAAGAGATCTGATTTTTAAATCAGGCAAATCATCAGGGGAAAGCACTATCACTGGTGCTTAAAGAAAGTTCAGGAGTGTTGCCTATAATGTGAGCTTATCGCCTGACAAGGGCTCATGGACAAGTTGTTTCCATCCCTGACCCTAGCTAAGGGAATGTCTGGGGCTTGGTGACACTGAGACTGGATTCAAACTAGAGAGAGAGGTCGATTCAGGTCAGACATTAGGAAGAATTTCTTCCCCATGAGGGTGGTGAGACACTGGAACAGGTGGTGGAAGCCCCATCTTTGGAGATTTTTAAGCCCAGTCTGGATGGGGCTCTGAGCAACCTGCTCTAGTGGGAGGTGTCCCTGCCATGGCAGGGGGGTTGGAACTGGATGATCTTTACGGTCCCTTCCAACCATGACAATTCTATGATTCTACATGGAGTGCCTGAAGATATCTTGTGAAAGGAATCTGCACCCATCCTTGGGGAAAAACAACAGACATACTTTGTAAAGCTAGGTCACTCTCAGATCTGTCCTGCAAGCACAGGTGATGTGCCATGGTGAAAGAAGAGGAAATGGCAGTGGGGTTTGTGATGGAGACATCATAAGACAGTGTAACTGAAGAAGACTAGTGTCATGAAATATCTTCAACTCTGTTTTCTCCCTTCAGAATAGCATCACTTGCATGTATCTACAAAACTATTCTGCTTTAAAGCCAAACACTACGCTCTCCAGCACAGTTTCAGATGACTGTCAGAGAGGAGGTTTCTTCCAGTTAGAGAAAACACTACATTTGAAAATAACCACTTGAAAAATCAAGCATCAGATAATCTTTGAGGCTGATTTCCTAGAACAGCTGTGAGATTTTAGATGCAGGGTCTGTCATAGGTTTCCAGATTCCACATTCACTTTCTTTGCTTTCTCCATATAGATACATGGAGATAAAAATAGTACACAGTGTATGGGGCAGGATTTTCTTCACTAAATGACATTAAGACACAGAACATATGTAATGTGGAAGCATTGGAAGATGACCAGCTGTGCTCTCAGTCTGTTCAGTCTGTTAATAGGACTAAACCTTCAGCTTTAGGCATTCTGAGGTACAGGTTGTGATGTAATAAGATATGTAGAAGAAAATGAAATATGAAATTGGATAATGTATTTAATTTACTGTGCTAATAGGCAACAGTCTAGTTACGATGTTGCCAAACAACCATATTTAATATTTTGCTATGGTGAGTTATTCTGGGGCTAAATTAATTTTCAGCTAACAGTGCCATTTGGGGAGGGGAAACAAAATTCCAGAAGTCAAAGCATACTGCTCTTTATCACTTTTCAGGCAAACTGGATATTTAGAAATGTGGAAATGTGTCAGAACAGGCAAACTCATTTTACATTTCCATAAGAAGCCAAGCCAGTTTTCCCCCACTATTTTTTTTTTATCTTAAGCAGATTACTGCCATCACCATTCTTGCCAAGAAGCAGACTCATTGGAATATTTTTCAAAAATGAACACAAATATTGGATGCAAGCAGGTGGAATGAATTAATTATAAGCATATGGTTCTAACATAATGATTTCTGCGGTGTACTGTTGAGACATCTAAGGTCTAGCTATACAACACACTTTGGCAGCAATTCTGCTTTAAGAAATTATCTGTAACATGGATACAAATGTTTGTGGAGCCAGACTTATTGAAATGATCCAGAGTGAACACCCTGACACACACACACACATTTCTAGGACAATGTTTAGCTCTAAGCCATGGCAGTGATGTGGTTTACAATGTTCTCCCAGTTGTATTAGCACAACTGAAGATGGCATCAAATAAACACAGCAGGCAGGGACTGGGAGTGCTGGTGGGGAAATGGCACTTCTTAGGCCAGCTTCCCAGAGTGTATCATTCAGCTGTACAGTGTGCCCTACAACAAGCTATACTGACTGCACTTCTACACCCCAAGTCCTTTTGTGGTAGAGCAACTGAATATGTTCCTGGCTTACAATGATCCTTGACCAATTCCCTGTCTCTCCTGTTGATCCAATGTATTAGTTCCTTATTTGGTGGAAGAGATCTCTAAGATTCAAAGGTCTGAATTAGAGAAATACAGACAGAAATCAGTCTTAAGGAAGACAAAGAAAAATAAAAGATCCCAGATCCATATAGATCCACACAGCCACATACAATGTAATCAGCTGGAAGCAAGAAGCCAACACCATTCACAGCTCAGGAGCACAGAGCCTGGTACATCATTGGCTGCTCTACTTTAGAGTAGAATAGCAATATGGTGTTATATTGATCACATTTTCACATGGGAATTCTCTCTTTTTTTTTATTTTAGCTAATTAATAGCAATCATTTAAAAAAAAGCCATAACACTACAGATGTCCTGACTATTTAGATTGCTATTCAGTATATTTGGATTAAAATTAAATTAAGCAGAAAAGTGACATGATATTTTTGAGGGGGGATTCGCCATCCTATCCCTGGAGGTGTTTAAGGAAAGATTGGATGTGGTGCTTAGTGCCACGGTCTGGCTGATGTCAAGGTGTTGGGTCATAGGCTGGACTTGATGATCTTGGAGGTCTATTCCAGCCTCAAAAATTCTGTGATTCTGTGTCTGTAAAGCATAAGAGACCAGAAATCACAGAATCACAGAATGGTAGAGATTAGAAGGGACCTCTGGAGATTATCTTAGTCCAACTCCCATGCCAAAGCAGGCTCACCTAGAGCAGGTTGCACAGGAGCCTGTCCGGATGGGTTTTGAATGTCTCCAAAGAGACTCCACAACTTTTCTGGGCAGCTCCTTCTAGTGCTCTATAACCCTCAGTAAAGAAAATTCTCCTTATGTTTAAGTGGAATGTCCTGTATTCCAGTTTGCATCAGTTGCCCCTTCTCCCATTGCTGGGCACCACTGAAAAGAAACTGGCCCCATCCTCTTGACACCTGCCCTTTAGGTAAATAAACACTGATAAGATCCCCTCTCAGCCTCCTCAAGGCTAAACAGCCCCAGGTCTCTTAGCCTTTCCTCATAAAAGAGATGTTCGTTACAGTCCCTTAATCATTTTTGTAGCTCTCCATTGGACTCTTTCCAGCAGTTCCCTGTCTCTCCTGAACTAGGGAGACCAAAACTGGATACAGTACTCCAGATGTGGCCTGACTAGGGCAGAGTAGAAGGGGGGAAGAACCTCCCTCAACCTGCTAGCCACACTCTTCTTAATGCAGTCCAGGATACTACTGGCCTTCTTGGCTACAAGACCACTCTGCTGGCTCATAGTTACCCTGTTTTCCACCAGGACTACCAGGTCCTTCTCCACAGAGTTGCTTCCCTGCAGGTCAACCCCTAACCTGTATTGGTGCAGGGAGTTATTCCTCCCCAAGTGCAAGACTCTTCATTTTACCCTTGTTGAACTTCATTAATTTCTCCTCTACCCACCTCTCCAGTCTCTCCAGATCTCGCTGGGTGGCAGCACAGCCTTCTGGTGTGTCAGCCACTCCTCCCAGTTTACTATTAGCATCAAACTGGCTGAGGGTATGCTCCATCCCTTCATCCAGGTCACTGATGAATATGACTAGACTATGACTAAGAGTAGACCCAGTACTGACCCCTGGGGAACACTGCTATCTACAGGCCTCCATCTAGACTAAATCAATATAAAAGAATATATTTTTACAATCCAGTCAAAATTCAGATACAAATTGGTGCTATTATTTTGTTTAAAAAACTTTTCTTGTCTTTTCAGTGCATATTTTTATATGAGCTCAATTTTTGTAAAACCCACTGCGAGATTAGCACTTTGAAAAATCAAATTCCCTGGAAACTAATTTCTATAAAAAATTGCTTCTAAAATCAATCTTTACGTTCAGATTCATTTTGTTGTTTTTTTTTTTCTTCTCAAGAGCTGCAGAATGGCCTGATATGGCACCTCAAAGCTGCCATGGGAGGCCAAGAAGCAACCTGAACATTATAGCTCAATTCAAAATGCTTTTGTTCTCAGCAAACATTTCACATATAAATTATCACACTAATTTAGAGCAGATAAAAAAAATACCCAAAACAGTGGCTTTTGTATAACCCAGCAGATGGTGCTATGCTGCAATAAACTGGTTCAAGAATAAAAGAAATACACTGAATGTGAACATTTTGCTTCTTTACCTGGTGTTGGTGCTTTTTTGGTTGCTGGTTTGGTTGCAGGAGCTTTTACTGTCTCTTAAAAAAAAAAAAAATAGAGAACAAATTAAACCAGTTACTACAAAGCATTATATCTTAAAAAAAAAATCCCAACAACAAATAAACAAACAAATCTGAGGAAAGCTTCCCGTCCTCTAGCAAT
Source organism: Chloroceryle amazona (assembly GCA_027560015.1). NCBI lineage: Eukaryota > Metazoa > Chordata > Aves > Coraciiformes > Cerylidae > Chloroceryle > Chloroceryle amazona. Next base: position 181,858 of record JANHFX010012218.1, read on the forward strand.
TTTTTTCACTGAAGAGTTAGACAAAGAGATTACCCAACAAGGAAAGAGCTGAGTTGCCTTCAATAAACTCAAAGGCACCAACAAAATAGCCACCCAAAGGGCTAGTAAACTCATGCCGCTAGGCACTGAATCACTTCTTTTAGCTTTTTCTGTCTAGTAATTCAATATTTATTGGCAAAGCAAAGCAGGTATCTAGGGGTTCGGGTATCGCCTTGCTGCTCAGGCTGTCAGCCTCTGCATCTGATCTTGCAGCTCTGGGAGGAGAATGTCCTGAACCAGCCTACAGCAGCTGGTGCTTGGGATCCTACAGCTATTTGGTGTGGCATCCTTTCCCCTACTCTGAATCTCTCCCTGATGAGAAAAGGTGAAATTGGGCGACTTTTGCAAAGTGCTTTCACAGACACAGTGACACCAGGAATCTGTCTCCATCCTGAGGAGCATTAGGAGAAAAAATCATGTTTGATTCTCTATTTGAAAGAGGAGCTACTGGTTTCTCCTAGCAGAGAAACAGACCTTCTCAGGTCACTTAACTATAGTTCTTTTGTTCTTGGTCTTTTAATGAAACATTTGCACTATCCTTAGCTGACAGGGCATTTCGCTGCAGAATGAAGGTCCGGTGATGAAGGTTATGTGCTTCCTCAAGCAGATTTCAATAATCTCAATCCTCACTAGAAGAACCTAACTAATTAATCGGATTTATTTACTCTTTACTAGTGTTTAGTTCATTGCTTTTATTCTCAGGAACTACTAACACAGACCAGAAAAACTTGACAAATATCCATAAGCTAAACTCCACTGACTTTCATAATGGATTTTTAATATAAACTACAAGATCCTCTAACTTAAAATTCACATCTCCATATTGCAAGAGGAAATAATTAATCATTTTAATCACAATCTGAATTACAGAATGCCAAAAGAATGTTAGTTAATCCTTCACATCTGTCACTCTGTTATTACAAAGAAGAGGAATATGGCTAAATCAGGAATGTAATTTTGAGTTCTTCCCCTCCAGTCTTTGGAGAAGTTCATAAAAGATGCATCAGATTGTCTTGTGAAGCAGAATGAAAACAAAATATAGTGTGCATGTGTGGGATTGTTTTGTTTCCATCTATTTAAAAGCCTGCAGCAGATAATTATATCCTAACTTAGTTATTACCACAATATTGTAATTACTTGGGGTGCTCACCCCTCCTTCAGGGAAATATGTAGAAAAGCTTGAAGAAGAATTTACTTTCCTGAGTGTCTGTTCCTGCAGAAGAAGCAGAAGATCTAACACACATATTCTACAACTGGCAAGATAGATGTAATAAAAAAACACAGGACTCTTGCTTTTATTCCCTCTGAGCTCTTAGCTAGAGCTTGCTTGCCAGTAAGACCTTTTATTTTCCACTTTTTGTAACACCTGTGAACAGAAATTAAGATAGAATCCTATTTTGTCCACCAAGCTTTTTATTTTCATTAGAAAAATTTCATCTCTGAGCAACCAGAATAATTTTAATTGATGAAAAAATTTAAAACAAAGGCTATATTTGACCAAAAACTTCTGCAAAATTTTTTTTTTATTTAACTTTTCAGTAACATTGAAACAAAAGTGCCAAATGTTTTAAACTTTCTTTTGGAATCATATGCTTCTCAGTTTGCAATTCACAAACTATTACAGTGCTAACGCCTCTGCATCTTTATATGAAAAGTTTCTTTTGAAAATTTAATCCTGCAAATTTCACTCGTGATGATTGAGCTGGGAAGTTTTGCTGCGACAGCTGCTAGGGAGTTCTCCCATGAGACAAATCATGTCCCCAAATCAATAGATCCATTAAGACATGCCTGCAAACAGGCATTTATTTCACTAGAAGGACATTACTTGGAGAGTAAGTGCATTGAATATTTTGTTCAATCTTTAAGTAGGAAATTTATGTGTAAGTTTTTCTTGATTGCCAAAAGAAATCTTTTATTAAATTTCTGCAAAACTGAGGACAGCAGGCAATTATTCTGGCATAGATGCCAGATAGGGAGATGGGATTCAGTGCATTCTTTAATCATGAATTCAAATGAGATTTCTGAAGCCTCATGTTTTCCCTCATTTTTCTTAAATACTTTGAGAATAGAGAGCTGAGCAGATTAAGTCTTTATAGTGAAATTGTTCTACTCTCCTTACTGTGTTGAGACACTGATGCTTGCAAAGATGTAGAAAAGGGAGATGTAAGAGTTCCCTTGTTAACAACACCATGTTCTTGGAGCAATTATTATTATTTTTTAATTTTTATTTTATTTTTGCAGAAGAACCCAGCCTCTACCTTTCTTCTGCCTCAGATATCTCTCTGTCTGAACCTGAGGTAGCTACACAGACAGAGCCTTTGCTCTGCATTTGTGAAGATAAGTTTGGTGGTTCTCAGTATGTTGCACTCTTAGTTTTCTCAGCACATTTGCCAAAATTACTGCTACTGAGAGCACATTCGACTGAGACCTCATTTGACGTTTCCTTCCCCATGAAGCCTCTGTTTTTGAAGACAGTGATGGAAAAGAGGAGAAGGCAAAACTGTCAGTCAGAAAGATGAGTGTGGAATTGGAAGCAGTATAAGAATGGATTTAGAAGGTAGAAGGCAGATGAAGTCTAAACATGTCATTTTTCAATTATAAATGGTGTAGTTACTTTCTTCTTTGTACTTTCAATAATTATTATAACTATTATTTTGGGTTATTGAAACATGCTGTTTAAAACTACATGACATACATAAAAGATCATAACCTATGGCACAGTAGTTTCTTACTTTTGAGTTCTTTGGACAGAGCAGCTTCTTTTTTATCTGTAAGAATAAAAACACAACACGTGCATAAAAACATAGGAATGATATAAGTAGACAGAAAACTGCAGTGTGTGCTTTAGAGGTAAAACAGTTTATTTGAATGATGCAATGAATCAATTCACTTCTGTACAGTCACACTAATTTATCCTGAAGTGTAAATGCAACAAAACCTGTATGAACACGAACATTTGTGTTTAATTTCAATATAGTAATCTGTGAGATTTGACATGTGATTGAGTGACCATGGTTTACATGTACTAGCTGAGCCATTGTGCTCACCATATGCACATTGTCAGGTTGCAGAAATGCCTAAATATAGAGACATGTATAAAAGACATTATCTTCCTACAATTGCTGACAACCATACAATAAAGGCTTAGTTTGGAAGGCTCCATGTAACACCTGGCCAAAACTCCAGCTGCCACATATTTCCCACATGCCAAAACAAATGGAAGATTTACAGCTAAAGAGCAGAGAGAGAGGATCCAAGCCATCCCTCCAGTCCAGCCTGGAGTAAAGATCCCTGCTTCTCCAAATTTTTCCCAATTTTCAACTAAAGTGCAAACTAGTGCATTTCTTTCATGTTTGTGAAAAAAACTACACACGTGATTCTTGCCAAAAATGACCCAATGTGGAATAGTTTATGAACCTGAAGAAAGTCAGTCAGTCCTACACTTGGATCATCTAAGAGTAGGCAGAACCTGTCCCTGGTTTTTTTAAAGTTAAAATAACTCGGCTGTATCATGGAAACGTAGAATGATGGGGTTGGAAGGCACCTCTAGTGATCATCGAGTCCGACCCCCCTACCAGAGCAGGATCACCTAGGGCAGGTCACAGAGGAATATAACCAAGTGGGTTTTGAAAGTCTCCAGAGAAGGAGACTCCACAACCTCTCTGGGCAGCCTGTTCCGTCAACCTCACAGTAAAAAAGTTCCTCCTCATGTTGAGGTGGAACTTCCTGTGTTCCTGTTTGTGATCATTGCCCCGTGTCCTATCACAGGGCAACACTGAAAACAGATTGTCCCCATCCTCTTGACACTCACCCTTCAGATGTCTGTAAACATTAATAAGATCCCCTCTCACACTTCCCCAGGCTAAACAGCCCCAGGGCTCTCCGCCTTTCCTCAACAGAGAGATGCTCCAGTCCATTAATCATCCTCTCTGTTGGACTCTCTCTAGTAATTACCTGTCCCTCTTGAACTGGGGAGCCCAGAACTGGACACAATACTCCAGATCTGTTCTCAGTAGGTCAGAGTAGAGGGGGTGGAGAACGTCCTGCAACCTGCTGGACACTCTCTTCTTTGTGCACCCCAAAGCATGGCCAGGCAGCCTACCAGAGAGACTTAACTAAGCTGTTCAGTCTCATTTTCAGTTAAGGTGGTATTTTTGTGTCACCTTTTTTAAGGATTTTTTATTTCTGGTGGCTGAGAGAATATTTAAAATCTTTACTAAGCAGATGTAAGTGGGCAAAAAAACTCAGTGATAGCTTCTCTTTCTATTGTAATTCTTGGTACTATTTTACCTCAGGGCTTTTAGTTCTGTACAAAAATTGGCTATTTTTATAACCATACTATGGTCCTTACATACCTTTTTCACTAGTCTCACCTGTACAACTGAGAAAAGGTTCTTGGAGTCCCTGTGAGACAGGAAGCAAAGATATGCACAGAGGAGTGGTAGAATTTACTCCCCTGGGTTCCCATGAGGAAACAAACATTCTTTCTAATAATTTCTAGTGTGGCTAGCATATAGGCAGGATAGTGCTTATGTCCACAGCTTATATGAATGATTAATTAATTACGCTCTTAAACACTGGTGCAAGAAATACTTCAGGGCAGAAGCTGCCAAAATAAGTAGCTTGCAAAACCAAGGCTATTCCATTACTGATAACAATACAAAGTTGCTTCAGTTTCTGTTGCTCTCTAAATTGCTGTGAAGAAGTTATGAGATAAGGTAATGCAAATGACTGCCAAGTAAGTCTAATAAAAAGTCTTGAAAAATTCAGAGGAAAAATACATTTCTATTTGGGTGATATGCTGCTCTGAACTGAAACGTTTCTAGGTTAATCCTCTGCTTCCACTAACTCTCTGTGAAAGCGTGTTTTGCAGGCATTACTTCAAAGTATGATAATTACCACATTTAGATGAAATTAATCATGAGGCAGCTTTCAACCACGTTATCTGGCTAAGGAGCCTATTGAAGCCTTCAAGAAGTCCCCATTAGTTGCCAGATACAGAAATTTTAAGAGGTGTATATTGCAGTGATATGAATCATTTATCACAATAATCTCCTAGTGCTGGAGGTTATAAAAAAATAAATAAATTGGCAGCATCATTTACAATAACAGACTGGATCTAAATAAAGCCCTCAAGTTCTTTCTTTCCTCTTTTTTTTTTTTCATGTAAACCTTCATTTATTAGAACAACATACTTAGATATTTTTTAGACCCATAATTTATGTTAAGAGAACCAATGTGTTTTTCCATCATCTGAAATGCATAACATGCAGTAAAGTCTGAGTAAATATCAGGATGACTTCTCCAGTAAGAAAATATTCTATTTTCAGGGGTTTTGGTATATTTTTGATTTGGTTTGTTTTTTTAAAAGCATGAAAATTACCAATAGCTGATTCCAATAGCACATGGTGATAAGAAAATGTAAATGCTTTTACTGTTAGGCTATCCTTTGCAAGGCAAGGTGCCTAATCTTTGATTTCTAAAGCCATGTTTATGCATCTAGGCTGGAATGATTTACAGAAAATTGTCCAGAGGAAAATTTGTAGGATTTTGAACCATGGAGGTTCCTTTGAAGGTATACAGCATGTGCATCTACGCACCTCATACCTGGAATTAAATAAATGACCTAACTGCAAAGAAATGAACAATTGGCAGATCACATGGGAGGGAGAACTGATCAGGACTTCTATAGTCCCTAAATATAGTTACTTCCTGTAAGGCATAAACAGCATGTAACTAAACAACTCACAGGAAAATAATGCCCAAAATTAATTGAACAATGAGTTATATTAGTATAATTTAAGTCAATGAGCATTTTGCCCCATTCATTTTTGGGTTGCACAGTCTAGGGTTTAAGTTTTAAACTATGGGAGGGTGGTTGGGGAACACAGCTTATATTACATCACATTTTTATAGTCATTATGACTTTTTCTTAAAAAATAATAACAACAAGCTCTTGATGGGTCTGTATTCGTGAGTTAGTAGAGGAATTTCCAGAAGAAATAAACTTTTTTTCAAACACTAGTGTTAGGCAACATATGAATATTAACCTAAACACATTATTTGCCAGTCAGTCTGGAAAGTACAATCTCCAGAGCACTAGGCTATTTTCTCATTGAAACTTTACATCTGAAGTATGGCAACAAGAAAGGCAAGTGTATGACAAGAGAATGATACCTACTCTTCTTGGAAGCCATGAAACCTTAGTAGGACACATATAACCTGGGCACATTAGTCTGGGTGCTCTAGCAGCCTTGTCTAGTACTACAGTCAAAAGCACTTTGAGTGTCCATGGTATTGGTGACAGAACTATTTGATATCCAACATCAGGGAACGTGTTTTATTTTCAAAAAAGCCCCACTCCTACAACAATTTAAAACAATAAAAAAACCTCTTCAGTAAATTTACTATGTATTTGGTAATCTGTTGCCCTATATGAAACCGTCAATTTTTGAGAAGTTGTTGAGGATGTGTTTTGTATTCAGGCTTTCTTAAAGGGCTTATGTAAACCACCCAAATACTGAGTGATCCAAAGTTTTTGTATACCTCTGACAACCCTGGATATGGGCTTTTTGAAAGCACCTGCAACAGGTTTTAACAGGCTAAGCACCATAGCTAACAAAATCATTTGGCAGCTGTGGAGGACTGTGAAACACACTTTTCTTTTTACAGTTATTCTTAGGAGATACTTGAAAACAGTTGTATTCTGGTCTGCATTCTCAAAAAACAAGCATGGCTGTACAAGCTCCCCCTCTTCTCAGGTGAATGGACAGGTTTTTCTTCCACTACATCTCGAAAAAGATTGAAGTACAGTAAAAGTTTTTCAAATTATTTCATTAAAAACCACCAAAAAATTAAACAAACATCATCTGACTTTGTTCTTATCTGTACAGGCTAAAAGGGTCCATTTTGAATTCAAACTGGGAATGGGTATTTGGCAGCCAGCACAGATGTATCTTGGTAGAACAGCAAAGCAGTACTTTATTCTTTTGCCTCTTTTTAGCACATAGTTCGATCTTTTCCTCAGGCCTCAATCAACATTCTTTTGAAGTAAACTAGCAGTACAGAGTAACTGCAAATGACATCTAAACGACACATGGGGCAAGAAAAAACAATATTCCTTGAAGCTTATAGAGTCCCTTTCATTCCTGTTAGTCCCTAGGAGGTTGGTAATAAGCCATTAGACAAGGATGCCCCAGTGCTCCAGTACAGAGCGTGGTTGTTTAAGCTTAAGCAAACTTCCAAAATGGAATATTTCAAACATTGCTCTGAAGCGAATTCTAGATCTGGGTTTCAGAAAACTTTTACACCTTGTTTTTAGAAATGGATTTCTAATACGGTGCACATTGTACATTTGAGAACAGCGGATCTTCAGCAGCTTCATACGAGCTCTAATTTTTATCTATAAAAAGTCATTCTGAAAAATAAATGGGTCTCAAATTGTATTCTCTTGAAAGACTTATCTTTGCTTTTTCTTCCTAGAAATCTCTCACTCCAACATATATATAAGCTTATAATAAGAATCTTAAATTAAAAGTATTATTCACGTAACTGTGTATTTAAGAGACAATGTATTGATAGCTATGATAATGATGCACCACAAAATAGCTGCCTAAACCAGCAGTTTGTTGGAAGTATCATTTTATTTGTTACACTAAAAGAAACTTTCTTTTTGGAACCTTGCAAAAGAACATGATGGTGATATCAGTCTTACAAACAGAAACTAATTTCAGCATCATTTGGCAAACACAGTGTCTGAACTGAATGGTAGCTAATATCCTACTCAAACATCGTGTATCCCCATAACCAAGGTTGAGGATGCTAAGGATGTAAGGATTCCTCTGTACTGGCTGATCTAGACTAAGCATCAAAGCCCTGGAGAATCATTAGATGTCTCTGAAAGACATGATTCACTGAATCAAAAACTAAAGCAGTTACTAAAGGAGTACTCATTCTAAACCTCAGCTACCATTGACCATCACATACTAGAACAGATCTATTCAAACCCCACTGACTGGCTAATGATCAACATAGACCCACAGAAAATAAGCTGTGTGATGAAAATGTCACACACAACATAACCATAGATCCACTAGATGACTAAAAGAAGGTTTCTTATAAGACCTATACAAATCTTGTGTCATTACTTGGTTCTTACCATTCATTTTGACTTAGGTATTAAATTCATTTCATAATTAAAAGTAGGAGAAGATGGCAGAAAAATGAGCATAAAAAATTAGAGAATTACGCTGAAAATTGAAATTATATTTTCTAATGTCTTGAAGTAAAAATCGTGTGTTTTTCTCCAGAAAAAAAAAAAGAAAAAGAAAAAGAAAAAAGGGCTTCTGGCTGCAATTACTGACCCCAAAACGGTCGAGATCATTCTTTGTGAGCTTGATTCTGGCTTTGAAAATGCAATACAGCAGCAGAGCTTTTAAGACAATATACCTTACAAGTACAACAGCTAATGTTCCCTTTGCTGCCCTGAGCAAGAGTTCACAAGAGTGGAAATAAAAATGATAGCAGGTGGCGTCTGATGGCTGAGAATTTCTGTGATGTGAATGAAAAACATAATTAAAGTCGCCTAGAGACCACTCTCAGTGCAATCTGCTCCCAAACTAGCAGACATACCAGAATTTAAAAACAATTTATTAAGTAGCAAGATCTGCAGTTAATATGATTTGCAGTGGTAAAAGAGCAAGACAACTCAGATAGCTGAGCATTAGGAAAAATGAACTGCTATTGAGCATACAGTAATTAAACAAGCATTTTCAAACCTCCTATTGAAATACTCTGTGGTCTAGCATTTCTCTATTTTTCATTTACGTGGTGTTCTTAAAATTTGTTTCCACAAAATGTATTGATTTCAACTAATATTCCAATATTCCGAGTAGTGTTCAGCTCTGAACTGTCTTTAAGAATTTGTTACTCAGTTGCTTTTAAATTTATACTGACTTTGATAATTACACACTAGTTGTATGTCATTAATTAAGTAATTGTCATCTTACCACATCTCAAAGCTTTCAGAAGTATTTTTTGTTCGGACTTCAGCTACTTCTGAGAAAGCAGATAGCCATGTATAGGAGCATTTTATCCAAGTACCTACACTTCTGTTGTAATGTTTCCATTTTACAATTAAGATTTTAAAAATTTCATATTACAGGGAATTGAAGTGCTGTTTCATTTTTTAGTTGGTTTAAAATCTGGGAAGACTCTATCAAAACTGCTCATACTAATGTAAGACTCATTTTTTAACATACTTTTCCAAAACCCTAAAATTTGACATCGGCATAAAAGCACTATTCAGAAATACCAACGTTTCTCCCACATGGAAAATTCTGTGTTTGGACCAACACTTGATTTTGTTCCTCCTCTTAATCGCTGAGTATGATATTGCCATATGCTCTGTGACAACTACTGACAAAAACTCCTCTTGTCTTTCCAAAATATCATTTCTTGGTGAGCATAAGAAAGGCATCTCACAGCACCAGTGAGGCTGAAGATGTGCATATGGAAAAGCAAGGTACTGAATGACTGCTGCCGCAGAGTTGTTCCCTGGTCACAGCAATAAACTCCCTGACCAGAATATAACTTGCTTCCTTTTAGAATAACTTCGAAATAACAGTGAAATTCATTGGCAGGGGCCAGTAGACCTTGAACCCCAGACTGCAGGTTTTGTGTTTAAATCTCTCCAGGCTGTAGGACACAAAATGAGGGGAAACTGCAGATGACATTACTATTGCTGGGTGAAAATGAGAGGAAGTGGAGCTTCTGTAAGGTATAACCAAGTTTCATTAAGCAATGTGAGGCTGGACTATAAGAAACAATTCTCAAAAGGTACTGAAAACCAGTGTGGGATTTAAAGGGGTTTTAAGAATTTTGGACTATAAAAAAAAAGATAACAAACTAACATTTTTCTATTGTTGATTACAATAGAAAATTGCTGATAGCACTCTTAAATTTTGACAGATCATTTTCCATTGAAGCAGGAAAAATATTCAAGCCTTTCCTTCCACTCTCTATGAAGGGTACCCTCTCTCTTCACCTTCATCTCTATTTCCTCCCCATTCACAGTAGCAGGCTTTTTGATAATTTCTAAATTTTTTTTTTTTTTGGTGTCTGCAAGTCCCTTCTGATCACCAGCTCTTGCGTGTAGTGCCTCCCCACTACACTGCCTCCTCACATCACTACGTCCATCACCATTTAGAAAGGAGTTCTATATTCTCTGCAGCCACCAAGGGGATGCAACTCCTGAGCAGCACAGCATCAGAGGCAGGTAGTAGCCTAAATTTCACAGAGTTTTCCAGAAAGTTATGTGGCAATGTGTGTGGCTGAAATACCAAACGTTACCTCAAAGATTTCCCAAGATCATTAAAAAAAGTTAACTCAATGGAGTAAAAAATTAAATAAGTAGAGATGGATATGAGCAAACAAGTGATTGACCTATGCTTGTATTGAGAGCCTGCACTTTGGGAATGGCCAATTTCAACTGTACCAGTGATTCATGGTTCCACCAATTAGTGATTTCACCTTTCTACTTTGTAATTGCTAAAATGGATTTGGGCTCCCCCACTGTAGAGCAGCTGAAAAGATGCTCCATTTCCTTTTGCATTCATCAGGAGTGGTTTAAACAAGCAAAACTCTGGAGCATGTTATAACATCAGAGTCATCCACACACAGGCAACTGTAAGAGCAGTTAATTACACAAGCTTCAGTCGTTTAGGGAAAGGCAATGATTTTTGCATAGCACATGCAAGTAATAATTTTAATTCCTAAAATGTAAGAATCGGATAAATAGATTTGAATGAGTGTAAATATTATAACAGCTGCAAGTTTTCTTCAGCATTTACCTTTTCTTGTAACAACATGGAGGATATCTGCTCTACAGTTTTCTTAGGAAAGCTCAGAACCATTACATTTTGAATATTTCACAAGGGAATTTCTTTTTATATTCAAAATAGGATTTGTTAAGTGTGTGTATGCTATGTGTCCTTGTGGTATGTCTTTCAGTATTTCTGAATGCACTTCAATTTCTTTCTTTCTGTTGGATAGATGGATGTAGAGATGACATCTGTAGACATCACTAGAATGAGATACTTTTCATACTTCTGAACATAGATGCAGTCAGCATTCTCACTCTATGAAAAGGGAGATCTTGAATAATACCATGTCCATCCAGTCATCTTTGTAGGTGACACACTACTCCAAATACACTCTCATAAGTGAAGCAAAATCTATGAAAAAAAATCTCATGCAGAACCTACTGCAGTCAAGCTAAAAATCGATGTGCTTATAACCACAGCTATGTATGGCTCTTCTGCTTAAGAAGAGCTGCCCATTCTATTATCCTCATCATTCAATAATACTTCATCTGACTTAGTTTCTCAAAGTTAAATACAGCAAAGACACAAAGTTTCCTCTGCTTCTTGAAGAACAAATCAAGAGAACAAGCATGGTCTCTGGGAACATGTACTGAAAAGTTAAGCGACTCTAAATAAAAGTGTAAAGGATGCCCTATTATATGTCAGGAATACCTCTGATCTATGAACCCTTATAGGTTCAGGATGTAAGTATACTTTTAAATAAGTGACATGAAGCTGTCTCAAATACATGTTCATTCAAACTTAGTAAAAGCTTTTAAAACTGCATTTCAAAGTCAAGAGAAATTTTACTTTTTTTTTTTTAGCATAAAGGAAAAGGAAAGAAAGGAGGAAAGAAAGAAGGAAAGAAGGAAAGAAGGAAAGAAGGAAAGAAGGAAAGAAGGAAAGAAAGAAAGAAAGAAAGAAAGAAAGAAAGAAAGAAAGAAAGAAAGAAAGAAAGAAAGAAAGGAAAGAAAGAAAGAAAATCAGCCTTATCCCAAACTCTGAAGATTCCTTCTGACTTAGGTATGGGTCAATCCTTCACCTTGTCTGTTAAGTGACAGCAGAAAATAAATAGCACTGCACAGGTATGTCATTGTAAGTGGCTGATCTGTCTGCATGGATAGTTCACATAGAATAATTATCCTAAATATCAGGCCTGCTGACTCAGATGTACATCTTATTTTGAGAGCACAGAACTCTTTTCCTTCATTAAAAAGATTAACTTTGTGTCATTTGAGGCATAGGCATATTCTAATCCTATTATTTCTGAATGTGACTAGAAAAATAAACATTACATTAATTCCCAGAACAACATAAACAGGGTTGATGCAATAAATTAGATTCTTTAATTAAAGCCATGCCACCCAGCTGCTTGCACAGCACAGGTACTTTACTCTATATATCAGAAAGTCCTAAGATTAACTGATTATTTGGTTACCTGTGTGGACTTTGAATTGCATATGTATCCCCTTCAAGACTGATTATTTCTAATATCATGTCCCCAGAACATTCTTTACAACAGTGCAGCATCAGAAGAGATTGTCTGTTGGACATTAAAATGACTCCTATTCATATCTTTTCTCAAGGAAGATTCTTTTGCCCACTCGGCAAAAAGTGAGTTTGTAGTACAAGCCCAAGTCTCCTTCCTTTTCTCTGTATTTATTAAAGGGTTGACATTTCTAATTCTTTGCCAACCAGATCTTAACAGCATCATCCTTTCCCTTTCTCACATCTCTCCCTGCTTTGTCCTTTTGTAGTCAAAGGAGAAAAATAACACAACAGAAAGTAGATCTAGGCTGAGCGATACTTGGTGTAACCTTGAAAGCACTCAACTCACAATAGTTAGTAAAGGGGCCACTGAAAGGTTCTTAAAGCTTATTAATCTGCTGCTAACATTTCATGGACAGAGTAGGCACCTCAGACAGTGAATATTCACTTCTCTTCTAGAGCTTTCTTTACACAACACATAGAAGTGGGCAAGGATGGGGACAGAGTTTCCTCTAAAGCAAATTCATCCTAAAGAGGCCAATATTCCACTTCAGAGTTGCCATATCAATTGTAATGGAGAGTCACATCGAGACAGTTGTTATTTTGAGGTGAGGGAGAGATACGGGGAAGGCAGGAATTGTTTCTAGCTCTTTACCTCTGCATTTCACCTTATTTCTAGCTCTTGAACACTGAACCCTAACCATGACTTGGAAGGGTGTATTTGGTTTGGTCTTGGTATAAATTACCAATCCCAGCAAAAAAAAACCTCTTTCAAAATTCAATAGGGGAAAATATTTTCAGAAACACTTTTTTTCTAGAAGTGGTAGAGGTGTTTAGGAGCCTAGTTCTCACAGAAAATCAGTGTGAGTTATGTGCCTGGCCTACTTTGACTTGATTGTAAATCCCACCCAGGTGCCACGCTATATCCTTAGGTACCTAAATATCTTTGAAATCATGTTGTCAATCACTGCCAACAATGGAGCATAGAATTCAAAGTCCACTGAATGCTTTGAAACTTTCAGTATAGGACATACTTGAGCTGCCTTTTGCCTTGTTTCAGAAGCAGATTCCCTTAACAGCCAGTCACATGGAGACCATGGGAATTGCTTTTCTGCTGTGCTTGCATCTCTACTCTGATGGATTTTTTTGCCTTGTTCCTCACTGTGACCCTGTTTTTATTCTTCTGGTTTCATCTGTTTGAAAAGATACGATTTGATTTTTGTTAGACAGCCATATCTGTCTCGTGATGATTTCTGGAAATATCAATTAGAAAAGCAGGCTTTCCTATTTTCCATGGAAGATTGAATACTTAGAAGACGACTACCAATCATGTGTTCAGCTTAGAAATGATATAAAAATAATGTCAAAAGAAATTTTTGGGTTGTTTTTTTTTTTTACATTGAACTTGCAAGACTGTTTTCTCCAGCTGCATTACTGCACTGACTCTCCACTGCATTCTCCTTTAGTTTACCATGTGTATCTCTTAAGATATACCTCCATGATGTTCAATGCTAGAACACACCATCAGGTTAACTAGATTGGCACTTTTTTGTCAGGGGCTCTTATATTTCAGCTAGGAACCTTTTCAGCTGATATGTATCTTCCATTAGGTAAACAATCATCTCCTACAGGCATCAGGAAAAGCAATATCCACCCTGTGCTGTGGTAGTTTATCACTCTTAGTGTTAAGAACATGTGCCTCATTTTCAGACTGGATTCAGTTAGCTTCAGCTTCCGGTCATTCATTCTTGTTAAACTCTTCCTACTAGATTAAAGGGAATTGTAGTAGCCAGAATATTTATTTTATTTTTTTTTTTCCTGAGAAATTACTTAGTATCTATGATAACAAAGTCACAGCTTTCTGAAGAGATGAATAGAATACTTTTTTCTTTCCTCTCTGTGAAGAATATCCTCTATTTGTAAATTACTTGGGTGACATTTTCCTGTTCTTCCTCCAGCTTGGGCACTATACTGACATGCAAGTTCCAGTCTCTCCAGTGCTTTGTACACAGTGGTTGTGTGGCCATGGTCGGTGTTCCCTATTGCAAGGTTTATAATTTCACTGCTGTATGAAAAAATATCAACCTCAATTTGCCATTCACCTTGTCAGTTTTAAAGCTACTTTCCAGATGTAAATGTAAGTGGCAATATAACACATTGAGATGGTAGAGAATTGGGCCCTGAGGTTAGAAAGACTATATTTGGGTGTCACAAGAGAATATAACTGTGAGTAATGGGATAAAATTAAGCAAGGGAAAATTTAGGCAGACTGCAATGAAATACTTCTTGACTGTGAGATCTATTAGGTTATAGAATAATCTTCTGTGGGAATTGATGGAGGCCTAGTTACTTCAGACATTTAAAACTCAACTGGATAAAGCACTTGAAGATATTCTGTAAGGAATTATCCTACATTGCCAGGGGAAGGATTAGATGACCTAGTAGGTCATTTCCACCTCCACTTTCTGTGATTTTGTTGTACAAAGCCCCAAACCAGGAAATTGTTATCAAAGTCAGGAGATGCCACTAAACCCTGACTGTGTCAGAGAGAGTGAATAACATCACCTGCTGGTAACTGTGCAAGAATCCTAATCCAGCATTTCTCTGGGTTAGTAAATACAATGAGCTGAGGGATGGGTGCATGGCTTGTTTGTAAAAGCAGAAGCCTCTACTAATGGAAAGCAGCAGGTAAATTATGAACAGGAACCAGGAGAGAAGGAGTAGGAAAGAAAAAAAACAGGATAGGCCTGACATGTATAATAGTGTCATAAGCAAGTTATTAGTCAGGAATGACTCAGTCTGTAGTACAGGAGATGAAACCTGAAACTCCAGTCAGCCAGCTGGGAGAACTAGATGGGTTTTTATAGGCTTTGGTGCATGGGCATTGATTCGTATAACGATATTGCCAATGGAAATCATAGTTTAGATGACACCAGAGACAGGGTCTTTGCTAAGGGTTGTACAACACACAGTAAACCAAGCCACGGACCCTGAAGAAATGTACAAGTGTATGAATGGTCTAGCAGAGAAAGCTGTCAAAAGAATATTGGTAAGTAATACCCTAGAGAAGGTTCACACAGTTCTAAGGTCCATAATTTGATCTTCATTTTTTGTGTCTGTGCTTTAACACGATTTGTTCCTATGTTTGCTCTCAGCTCATAACATACTGTGCTCACTATATTGCTCTTATACATTCGTCTGCATAAAGAATCATTACTCAACTCATTGTTTATTATTTCTGTTACTTAATTTTTACATTTGCCTCTCCTCCTAATCTCTCTATACCTAGATTCAAGTAAACATGAATTATAGGTTCCTGTACTGGTTCTGGCTGTGATGGAGTTAATTTTCTTCACAGCAGCCTGTATGGTGCTGAATTTTGGATTTGTGACTCAAACATTGTTAACACAGCAGTGTTTTGGCTGCTGCTGAACAGCACTTGCACAGCATCAAGCCCTTCTCTTTTCTTCACTCTTCCTGCTCCCACCAAGGGGGAAAGAGGTTGGGAGGAGACACGGCTGCAACAGCTGACCCAAAATCACCAAAAGGATATTTCCTACCATACAGTGTCATGCTCAGCAATAAAAACTGAGGGTAGAGGAAGAGCAGGGTGAAAGGTGGCTGTTACTCAGACTGGCTGGGCATTGGTCTGCCTGTGGGAGGTGGTGAGTGATTATCATTGCATCGCTTGGTTTTTTCCTCTTTATTGTACTTATTAAGTACAATATTGTACAATTAAGTACAATCTTGACCCACATTTTATCACTTTTGCTTTTCCTTTCTCTCCCCCATCCCATTGGTAGGTGGAGGGTGAGCAAGTGACTGTGTGGGTGTTCAGCTGATGGCCAGGGTCAACCCACTACAGTGTCTCTTTTCCATAAACAAATAATAGCTAAGCAGTCAGACAGGATTCTACCCCTCAAAATAGACCTGGACGATCCCAAATGAATGATAACACATATACATCCACCCCAGTTCCTCCCCACTGCAGCTCTTACTTTTTCCTCATACTTTGTCTAATAAGCCACAAGAAAAACTGTGAATAAACGTCTTTCATCTTCCATGTGTGACCAGACACTATCAGAATACCTTGGGCTCTCTTGGTCTGGCTTCACAATTCCATTTTGTGCTTGTAAGCAACCTAAATTGTGACAGCCTCTACACCTCACTGGCTCTTGCATATCTGACATACGGGTTCTTCTGAAACACACGTCACCCATCTGCTGACATCTATTATGTGTCATCTATCACATTAGGGTACATAAGACACGTGGCAGTACCCAGCCTGGGCTGCTGAAAGCTATCAGCGCTTTAGATACTTCCTAGCTGGGAATACACTCCCTGGAGTGGGCAGGGCAGAGTGAAGAGTTTCAAATCCTACTCTTGTGAGACAGCAGAGATGTATTCCTACAAATGTGTGCAAGCACAACCCATTTGCTCATCAGAAAAAAAACTATGATCAACATTTGGATCCCAGATGAAGTATTCAATCTACTGCAGATGGGTCAGCTTAAAGAATTTCAGGCAGTGTGGTGTGCATCTTCTCCTCTAGATCAGTGGGTATATCAAGAATGGGTTTTTTTCTAAGTATAAACTTACATCATATTTTAATATTTTTTTTTGGCAGTGCTGAAAGTACTGTAATTGCAAAATGTTTGTTCTGAGAATGGTGTCACATTTGGACGATATCCTAATATCTTTCTAGCCATGACAGTAATAGGATAAGGAGCACGGTGCAATAAGTACTGGGTTCCTCTAAACTCTAAATAGCCACATTTGAAAACAAGCAAGCAAGCAACCGAACAAAAAACAACCCAGGCAGATAGAATGGAAGAAAAAGACAATTGGCCACCAGGTGTCAGTAGTTGTTCTCTTATTGGAGGATTGAATGAAAGGATTACTATCAAGACTGCAAGGTTGAGCCAAGGAAGTCACAAAATTAAATGGATTTGTTGGTTTTGTTCAGACCAGGAATTTAAAGATGATCAGAGGAATTTATTTTCCTGTCTGTACAGAGCACAATAACAAAGAACATAAATAATGGTATATAAAATGGTCTTTTCCCTCAATTTTCTATTAAGTCATTGCTTTTTTTGCAAAATATGACTGGCCTTTAAAGCAAAGAATATACACTTGATGAAAATATGTCTGTGGTCAACCCAAGCAAAGGGACCTGGTAGATCTTGTTTTCTCTTGACCAATCACTTCTGCTCTGTTATGTCTATCTAGAACTACAAAATCCCACCTCCAAAACATGTTTAAACACAGTTTTCCCTCTACCTACATGATCTCACTGGATGACAGGGTAGTGAGAATAACCTCGTTAACCTGGTTCTGTGGCAGTAATAAGGTAACATTTTCAATTTTTTAATCTAAGATTAACTTTTAGTTGATGTTTTTAAGACGGCAGAGTGAATTTGCTTGATAGTTACAGTGACATCATTAAAATGTGCCTCAGTGTAACTTTAAATCCCTTGGAGAATTTTAGTATTCAGGAGGCAAAGATTTAGTTTGGTAGCTAGAGAGACATCACCACTGCCCTCCTGTGACAACACTGCCTGGTGTGAAACAAATGACACAGTATCATGCATCATAGGTATGTCTTTATCATAGTCATATATTTATCAATGATCTGGACAAGGGGATCGAGTGCACCCTCAGTAGGAGTGTATCTAACACTAAGTTAGGCAGGAATGTTGCTCTGCTTGAGGATAGAAAACCTTTATAGGGGGATCTGGACTGGCTGGATCAGTTGACCAAGGCCAGTTGTATGAGGTTCAACAAGACCAAGTACCAGGTCCTGCACTTGGGTCATGACAACCCACTGCAACATTACAGGCTTAGGAAAGAGTGTCTGGAAAGCCACCCAGAAGAAAAGGACTTAGGGGTGTTGTTTGGTGGTGAGCTGAGTATAAGTCATCAGTGTGCCCAGATGGCCAAGAAGACCAACAACGTCCTGGCTTCTGTCAGAAACAGCATGACCAGCGGTAGTAGGGAAGTGATCCTCAGTACTCAGCACTAATGTGGCTGCACCTCAAATACGATGTTCAGTTTTGGTCCCCTCACTACAAATAACATTCAGGTGCTGAAGCACGTCCAAAGAATGGTCAACAAAGCTGGTGAAGGGTCTTACAAGGAGTAGCTGAGGGAACAGGGGTTGATTAGCCTGGAGAAAAGGTGTCTCAGTGATGACCTTATTGCTTTCTCCAAGTACCAGAAAGGAGGTTGTAGTGAGCTTAGTGTCAGTATCTTCTCCCAAGTAACAAGTAGTATGACAAGAGGAAATGGCCTCCAGTTGCTCCAGGGGAGGTTTAGATTGGATATTAGGGAAATTTTCTTCACTGAAAGGGTTGCCAAACACTGGAACAGGCTGACCAGTGAAGTGGTGGAATCACCATTCCTGAAGGTATTTAAAAGACCCGTAGATGTGGCACCTAGGGACATGGTTTTATGGGACTTGGCAATGCTGCTATTAACAGTTGGACTCGATGATCTTAAAGGTCTTTTCCATCTTAAATGATTTTGTGACTGGTGCATCCACAACACTGGATGTGCAACCACTGCAGCCTAGCTCCCTGATTTAGATAGGTGCTACAACAGTCCTTAGGGCTTGGATGCTCTCTTGGGAGCATGCATGTAACAACACAACAAAACAGAAGTTAGATCAAGCTCCTTAATCTGGGGTGAGTTGATCCCTTGACTAGTTTTATCTCTGCTAAGCAAAACTGCTGAGGAAGGTACCTGTATTTGACACCCTAAAAACATTTGTCACTCAGGGGCGGAGACTAAAGATTCTTGAACACTTGTCAAGCTGAACAGGTCTTATGATTTTAAGCCAAACCAAGCATTTTCTTCCTAAACGTTATTTGCATTAGTTGGTGTCCTTTTAATTAGGAAAATAACGAAAATGTATAAATTTTGGGATCTTTAATCCAGCTAGCATTGGTTTGGCATTCAGAAGACGTATGTTACTGCCCCCAGGGACAACTGACCTGAGTCACATGTCTGTCTATATCTGAATTTCACTGAGTGGAAAGTGGAGGGAAAGGCACTGACTATCCTTCTAAAGTGGTTCTAAGATTTACTATCAAAAAATGATGCACAAGGTCTAGGTATTTTTATTACCATTACTTGAAATTATGCAGCAATAACAGAAAAGCAAGATCATTAATGACAGCTGAGCAGAGCTTTAGTTAGGAAATGGTGTAATGATCCAGGCTGACATTTTCATTGCTTTATAAGCTCCTTTATTGCCTATGTTATTTGTTGTGAGAACCAAAACAACATGGGAAAGGAGTTTGCAGCAATCAAACCTAAAGATAAAGGATGTGCATGAACAACATGAAACTTTAGGAAATCTGATACATGAAGGAGCAGAGAAGCTCCAGACTGTTGAGGGTCTGAGAAAGGGAGCATCAGGAAACACTCTGCAAGTAAACTATGAGTACCTGAAAGCACCAATCTGTGTGTATTCATTTTCATGCTGGGCTAGGGATGCCCTTTCTTAGTCAAATTGCAGGCTGGACCCCTCTGATCTGATGCATCTCAGCCACTGGGATTTTTCACTTTTTCACTGGGGTCTCTGCTGAGGCTCAGCAAGCCCCTTCACAGGGACTTGGAGATGCAGCTCCTTCTTTATCCACAGTAGCACTAGGCAGATTTTTTTTTTGGAATATTTTGAAGTGTAACTGTGCCAGACCCTTGTGTCTGACAATTATGTTTATTTAAGCAAGACCTCTGAGTTTGTAACAATGGAATTATCTATTTTTCAGGACAATTAACACAATGTCTTTGTATGAGCTGAAGGTCAGAGGATTAATGTGGTTTTATCTACAACACATTTTTAAAAGCTAATTAAGAATCATTCAGTTCACTCTGTACTAAAGACAGAACATTTCACATTAGATGACTCTTGCTCCTCTGCAGTGTGTGTGGGGGGGGAGGGCAAAGAGAAAGAGTGAGCTGGCATGCAAATAAACAAATACATGACAAGGATGCAATTAATGAAGAGGAATAAAAACTCCAACATCAGAGATAAAATTGTCTCCTGGACAAAATGGCTAATCTAATATATTAATCAGCAAAAATATTCAGTATTTGCAATCACATGCATTCCTTGTTCGAGGAAGAGAGATGGAGAGGAACAGAGGGAAGTAATGCTCTCAGAGCATTATTTTAGAGATGTTTTTTATCAGCTAGTGCTTACAGAACATCTCCTCTCTCTCTTTCTTGTGCCTGACAACCTGCACATACCACTGCTCCTCTGTGGGTTAATGGGCTGCCTGTCAGAGGTGAGTCTTCTGGGAGAAGGTACGTGAAGGTGAGGAGTGAGGTGGAACCAGCGTGCCAGGCAGCAAGCTCCTGGCAGAAGGAGCTGCCTGCTGGTACAGGGATGAGTGTGGGTGGCAGTAAGGAGGCAGCATGCCCCTCACGCACCTCAGCTTCAGGCATTGGAAAGATTGGGGAAGTAAGAGACATAAAATCAGAGGCAACCAGAGGTAAAGCAAGGAATTTGAAAACCAGAGTGAGGAGTTTATTTTTAATGCAGTGGCCTATGCCCAGCCTTTTAATGGGAAAAGGTAAAAAAATTGGAAGCTGTTCCTACACTCTTGCTTTGGATGCTTATCTATGCTGCTGATTCAAGTGCTCTGAGTTTTGTTTGCTGTGTCTGCCCAAAGCATGTAAATACTATCAGACATTGAGGTGCCTCATTTCAAAACTGGGCTATGCACTACTATTCCGTTGATCAAATGTGGCAATTATTTCAGGCTTAAAACCTTTTAGGGATAACAATGGGTCCTGCCAATCAAAGCTAGAAAGTACACACACATTCAAAGAGCAAGCTGAATGAGGAATAACAGCAACATGTGTAGCTAGAATATATTATGGATTACCATCCTCTTACACAAAAGCTAGTAAACTCTTCAAAATGCAGCAACCTACAGAGCTAATAAAAGGGACAGAAATGTGCGGATGTCTCGGTTTGTCTAATTTGTGTCTTTCTAGAATTGGTAGAATGACTCACTGGATTTAGCAACAGCTTGTGAAGATGAACATATTAATAAGTTTATGCTGTAGCTCTGCTGTAAAATATAATCTTTTGCAATTCTGTACTCTCAAGTGAAATACAAGCTTAGAATTAGAATAAAATTAGAGAAGATGTGTGAATTGTCAGCTTATTTTCTTTATAAATCTGTGTTTATACATTTATATATGCAATTTCATTTGGAAAAGAGTGTTCCTTTTCATCCCCATCCCTTCTCCAGTGTGCCACTCCCTACTATGAAAGACTGAAGCGTATTTAATTTTGGGGCTACCAGGATTGTACTCCAAGTTATTCTGTGTCATTCTGAGTATTTTTATATCATACCAAACATAAATTACCATCCTTCTTCTCATCCATAAACACTTCAATAGACCATGTACAACTAAATGGCAAAGAAGCAGGTTGCATTTTGCAATGTTTCATGAGTAATGCACAATGTTAGTAAATAATGGGGTATATATCCTTTCTGCTTTTGATGAAATTCAACAGATTTGGATAATTAGAGCACAAAACTTGCCTTAAGGGTATGGTACCTGTAGCCCTGAATCTTTCAATCTTATTTTAAACCTTTCTCCAAGGTTTTAGGCATGACTGTCATCTACAGAAAGGTTCATCTGAGTACTTGATGGCTTGTAGATGGTCATATAGAAAGTGCCTGACCAAGCAGCAAGTAGGACCAGTGTTTGTAGGTATTAAGATGATACCAAACCACTAGACTGGCCATTTTTTTTTCCTCCTTGGTTTTAATGAGACTGTTTCACAAGCTGTATCACTCGGTAGGGATAAGTTTGCATTTGCGCATTAAATAGAATTGCAAATTTAGTGAAATAATAGGAAAGAAATGTTACAACAATTTTCCTGTAGACAAGGCCCAAATGTTAATCTCTAAACTTATTACAAAAATTATCTTTTTATGCTATACATCATGAAACACAATCAATTAGATTCAGGACATGTACTAACTTTATTTTTAACTCTTTCACATATTATTTCCTGGGCATGAATAAAGCCTCAGAAAGATAGCTATCTATTTTCTACCACATTATGTACTTTGATATCTTGATGTTTCTACTTATCACTTAAAATGAACTGAATTTGCAAAATAATTCATGCAAAAAGCTATGCACTCCACTCAATATTTCCATACCATTTCCATGCTTTTGAAACTGATTTAGTGTATAAGGACTGTTTCTAATGTGTTTATAAAAATCTCATGCTCACATAGTTGAAAGGTACATGTATTATATACATATGTGCATATGTATATTTTGCATACAACACTATATATAAAAAATATAATGGAAACACATATAAATATACTGCGAGTGATGTCTATGATCTCCATCATGGAGTCTTAAGAGATAATGAACTACATACAACCCTATCTCAAATGTTTAAAACCTGAAAGTGCTTACACTAAATAAGCAGGTACCTACTGCAGAGAAAGACATGCTTCAATTTCTTACCTGCTTTTTTAATTTCAGGGACAGCTGTCTTCTCATGAGCTTTCTCTTTTTTTCCTTCTTTTTCTAAGATTTAATTAAAGAAAGTAATTTGATATGCTAGAACTGTGAATCATACACTCAGATATGCAGTCAGCCAAGTCCTGGTGGGCACGTTGTAGAAAAAAAAGGGACTTATTTGGGAATTTAGTTCAGATTATTTTCTTATAGCACTTGCACCCAACTAGCCACAGAGCAATCAGCTGAAAAGGAAAATTAATCGGCATGCATCAACTATGGATGATTTGGACCCTTAATAATTCATCAAAGGCTAGGTGAAAATCAACAGTGCATGAATGTTGTACCTTTTAGTTGAAGCTCCAGTAGCAATGAGATCATTAAAAAATAATGAATTACATAAATATTTTCCCATGAATGTAAGACCACAGTGGATTTTAGATGCTTTATGGGAATAAATGATCTGAAATGATATTTAGGTGGATATAAAGGCTTTGTAGCTTGGTCACTGCAAGTTTTGGTTGTAATTCTATAAAATAAATAAATAAATCTATCTCGCCTTCAGAAAGTGGTATGCCATGAACCAAGTGATAACTCCCATGAGTTTTCTCTATGGTAGTATCATTATATTCTGCTATATAGGGACTCCATTGAATTGTTTAGCAAGCTCATAGATGGCCTTTATTTTTTTTGTCAGGAAAAAAGTTTAGAAAATATTGGACCATGAATACATCAGATACTGAAGACATAGTAACATGCAAATAGTGAGTAAGCAACTAAGGCAAGGACGGTACAGAGCCAGAAGCATAGGATTAACCTAACAAAACCCAAAGCCAAAACCAAAACCATAAACAGGGATTTGAGCCAGGACTGAGTTAAAACTGAATGAGGCCAATAAACATTCTCAAGCCATACCTTTCTTCTTCATTTCAGTTGTAGCCCTCTTTATATCAGCCTTTTTCTTTTCCTCTTTTCTCTCTAAAAAAGAAATAGAAATTCAGCTGACTACTTTTACATAGAAATACCAAGTACACATATGTATGTATGTGTGTTTATATTTTTGGGATGTGAATCCTTAACTAGAGGCAATAGGTTCTAGATTTGGTAAGCTAGTCACTTTTTAAGAAGCTTACTGTGAGCAGCTCAGAAATACAGCTTAATACTCAGAGAGTGAATGGGTAGCTAAGGATAGAATTGGAACCTGTATGTACACTAGATAATTACTTAAGTATGTACTAATTCAAAAATGATGCCTATTAACCTGGTGTAACAAAGAGTTTATTGTGGTGATTCAGTAGCCAGGCACGTGTTCAGATGCTTCTATAAAATCTGACTGAATAACAGCAAAACTTGGAAGTGGTGCTTAGGAAAAGAGCAGAATGCCACGGAAAGCCTGCATATATAACATATCTTTCTAACACTTCTTATGAATTGAACCTTTGAAACTGTCATTACAGGACTGCTGTTATTCATGGAGAATTGCTGTTAAAGCATTTTTCTTTTAAAAGCAACTGCATCTCTTTTGTCAATTAGTTGGACAATAGTAGAAATAAGGATAATGGTTTTGTTGGGTTTTTTTTATTTATTTTTTTATAAAAAGCTACAATAATTTAATTGCGTATTCCATTAATGTTTTTAATTAGAAAATTGAGAGTTCAGTAGAGCAAATGAGGAAGCTATAGTTCTTATTTTTCCTTTGGGAAAAGAATCCCCATTTTGATAAGTAAGAATACAAGAGTAATAGATAATCTAAATGCTTTTTCCTACTGTTCACCCATAAAAAGTCAAATTTGTTGCCTTCAGTTTGTGCTGCATGGCTTTGCGTGTTGATGTAGTTGGTAGAACAATAGTTTTATTTTTGTGATGTTTTACTGTTATGAATGTGGATAAGAAACTTTTTATTACCATACAAAATTGCACAAAGACAGGACCATAAGCCTTTAAGTAAGAGCTTTTTCTTTAGTTGAAAAATATTTAAGTTATAGGAATAATCCTGCAGATATAGGAATAATCCAGCAGATCCAAGAAGCAATTATGTTATTATTTCTTGCATAAAGGAAGATAAAGGAAAAATTAAGAAACTTACTTTTCACTTCTGTATCTACCACAATAGATTTTCCTTCTGCATGAAAAAATACATACAAACAGGCAATGAGAAAACTTCATTGAAATACTGCCCAGCATGCTTCTTAAACCAAAGCAAAATATGTGTGTTTGTTAGAAATATTGCTGTTTTCATAGAGAACATGAATTATACAGTCTGTCCATGGTAGTTTCATAAATAAAGGTATTTTGCCTATTGTGGAGGCAATCTATTTATCAATAATCAGGGTTTCCCCAAACCATACTTCTGTTGATTTTCTGACAATAGTGTTTAATGTTAAGCATGCTCTTAATGTGATCCAATACTTTCTTGTTTTAAACGGATTTGTTCAATGTGTTTCCCTTGTTATTTTCTTGACAAAATGTAGCAGAAAATCCTTTCATGTGTTTTAGAGACTGTTTCTCCCAGTGTTTTGTGTGCTTAATTCTCCTTGCTTGAAAGCCTGAGCATACTGGACTTCAAGATACAAATTCCTTTCAGTTTTGAGTGTGCTTTACCATAGTCAGGTTTCTTAAGCATGTATGGAGCATTAGAGTAACCCTCATGCTCCACAAGATTCTTTGGAGCTTCATTTTCTTGTCAGTTTTAATATTCTTGTTATTGTCTATCTCTAGCATTCCCAGGACTCTCTTTCTTTGACATACTGTTCCAGAGAGTCATCCAAGGGACTGTGCGTGCCTCCTCAAAATGGAAGGCTCTTCAACCTCAGATTACACACAAGCTGTTCCTCAGCTCCACTTCCCTGTGCCACTTACGACTTTTTGGTGTTTCATTTCCATGAACAATGTCTTCTAAATTCTAAAATGTGCCTTAATTGGTATCTTACTCTGATTAATCTGCTTACTCTGATTGAACTGAAACTGTTAAACATTATCAGGTCTATCAGTTACCATCAGAAAAAAACTTTCCAGCTTCATTCTACTAGTCTACACTCCTAGTAACTAGACACTGAAGTGCTGCTGTTAGTGCTGTGATTTCCATTTTTGTCTGAGTGCCTCAGTTCTAGTGAGGCACTAGACAGCTGTTAACAGTTCCATTCCTCCAGTTAGATTAATGCATAGGCATAACTTGTAAACTCAATGTCCTTACAGCCAACAAGCTTCTTGTTAATCAGAGATTACTTCTGCCTTTGACATTGTAGCATGTTTTATGCTTTTGAGGCCTAGCTAAGCCACATGAAATCTACTTCAAGTTTTATAGCAAGGTTCAGAGCCATATGTGTCTTGAGGGCCATGAGCAGAGACGTGACGCTTTGAGAAGTGGAGCTTTGTATGGAGGATGTACAGAAAGTAGCAGGAATTTTTACTGCAAATAACCTAAAGCCCAAGGAGACTACATCCCTGGGTGCAGAGTTTTTACCGCCAAGTCACTCCACCAATTCATTCCACTGACATAATTTTATTCCATCAGCCTCTCAAGTTGCAATATTCAGTGTCCAGGGAGCCTAGAGATATCTATATTCATTATTAATTTTCTAGAGGATGTTTACATAGAGGTATTAAAGGACTGTGGCCCTTATTTCCCATTGGTGCTGCCAAATGTAAGATCTACACTCTCGGTCAAGCCTGAGAAACAGTCACAGGGCTTCCATTCACATCTCAGCTGCATCTAGCCCCATTGATGTCCCCCACAGCTACTACTAATAAAAGTTTATGTAAATGAGAATAATGGACTTGGTAAATGCCTATTACAGAAAGAGCTCTTTCTGATTTAAGAAAGCAATCCCATTTCTTGAATAAATTTATTTCCTCTCAGTTTGAATAGCTCACATTTAGATCATTGCATATTAAGTGTACAATTAAAGCCAGCAAAAATTGTCATTTCTGAAGCAGTAAATGCAGTGGGTTTTCTCCAGATATGTATAGAGCTAAATTAAGAGTCAGAGCAAATAATTAAATAGGAACTTATGAAGGTCTTTTGCACTGTAAAATATGAACCCCATCTGTTAATTAAAAGTACATATTTTTTTTAACTAGGAACAGTAACAGGACTGCAAATGTCCATGATCAGCTGTGTGAAGAGGGATCATAGTAACTGTAAACAGTGGAAAAGGAAACACAATGTGTTTTTGATGATTCAATGTTTACTACAATATGGAACTTAAGTGCAACTGGCTATTGAAAAATCTATTGTCATTGTTGCTGTCTCTTGAGAATGTAATTAATGTAATTTTTTTTTCACTGGGAGCATTAGTCCTGAACCACATTTTAAGAACAGAGTGTAAAAGATAGGCCTACAAAAAGGCCTTCTCTTCAAAAGCCTGCATGTCTTTACAAGAATGAAATAGGGTTATATGCAGAGTACATGATGACAGAATCAGTCAGCAAGACAAGCAATGGACTTTGCCTTTAGTAATTTTTTTTTTTCTGTAGACTTTATGAAGAAGTGGGGCTTTATTTAGTACAAGAAGGACTCCAGTGAGCATGGAGAGTGTGAATTAAAGCAGTGATGTGGTACTGAATGCCAGAAAATTATTTTTCCTGGAGGGAAAAAAAGCAGCGACATAGGATAGCTGTCGTGGGAAGTGGCTGGAGCAAAGAGAACAGCCCTAAAGCAAAGAAACATCTGAGAGGGAATGATTTATTTCTGAATAAGGAGTGAGGGACTGGGGACACTGGTGGAAATCCAAGTAAGATTCAACAGAAACCAAGAAAGAGGTGTTTAAATCTGAATTATCTTTACCAGCTTTGACAACGTCTTTGTGTTATTCTCATGGGATGTCAACTAATCATTGGACAACAGGGGGAGGGGAGATAACAGAAACATGCTAACAATGCAGCACTTGAAAACAGGCCTGGGAAGACCAGTGTGCTATTGTGCCAGCACTGACTGGAATCTAAATTTAGGGATGCACATGAGTTACTGGGCATAGTGTCATAAGAATGCCTCCTGGGAACTGGAAGAGGAAGATGCTCTAAGAGTTTCTTGTCTCTATTGCTCCAGGAGGTCCATGCACTTATGGAAACACTGACTCTGGAAGGAACTGTCAGATCATCCCAATCCCTCTGAGAACCTGAGGTAAGAAGGGTAGTAAAATACAGCCGCTGGTAAGTACTTTCTTGGTGAGAGGCATTCATATAACAAACACTAACTAGTGGGACTGAATGCCAGAGGTTTGGAGATGTTTTGGGTTCAGATAAGCCTTCTAAAGTTCAGATACTTATACAAGGCTTATCTGCGTTTATCTAAAACCCTGTTGTCTGGAAATCTCAGGAGAAAAGCTCTTGTGAGAGACTTTGGATATTGCCTGGCTTTGTGAAATACTACAACAGCTTTTCTTTCCTACTGATTCTGGTCCTGGCAGAAATAAGGAGCAACAGAGATATGTGTATACTCACATACAAAACAGAACAAAACAAATATTAATTTGGCTTTTCCTGAGAAGCTATAATTCAGACTGAAAGCAATAACTTCATTTCATGCAAAACTTCTATTTTCCTGCAAGCACCTCTACACCTTAAGCTGTCACCATCATAATTTTAAAAGACCATTCCAAAAGAACCTCAAGTTGTATTTAAAAGTTGCATTTCAAAAGTTGTATTTCAAAAGCTGTATTTCCTTTTAATTTTGGAGCAGTTAAGGTTGTTCTTCCTTTGTTTTAACTGGTGACTGAATTCCTTTCCCTGTTGAAATCAATGGAAGTTTTGTGGTCAAATTCAGTGGGACCTGGTTATCCTTTCAAATATTAAATCAACTCATTTCCTTTCAGTTCTTGATGACATTTCTTTCCGCTTTGCATGCTACTTAGGGTGGAGATTTGCAATGACTGGTCAGTTATACTTTCTATTCTAAACAATTTCACACACATTCACACAGTAAGGGCCCTTATCATTGCAAACTTTTTGGAAGAATTAAAATACAAGGGAGTATTTCTGCTTGGTTTAGGAGTCTATGGAAACTCATACTTTTAAAATTAATTCTCAATTTCAAGTAAAAATTGATCTCAGATGTCTGTTTGAAAAGAATCCATTTCTGGGTCCTTGTTGGTCTAACTTATTTTCTCTATGAGAAATAATTCTGTCATGTCTCAGCCAAACTACTGAAAAGTCAAGAAGATAAAGAAAACTAAATATTATTAATCCAAACTTATTAGAATTGTTTATTTTCACACGCAAACACATATATGTGCGCTCACACATGTGTAGTCTCTCCAAATTAGGTGTGAGTGTTTAGGCCAAAATTAAGTGCATTTTTTTCTGCAAAACTCTGTTTAAACCACACCATTGAATTTCAGCAGAGTAATGCAATGAGAACAAAATGTATTGTTCTCATACTGAGCAAGTGAAAGCCTAATGGGGCATACAGATCATAGTAGATATAGTACACCCTGAAGTGTTAGGCAATCCCTCCAGCCTGATTTTGTTTTTTGGAACTGCTTCACTGTTTTCAAATCCCAGTCTGACATACTATTTGGTAACTTTGAGATATCTATGCTTATGGAGATATTTTTGAGGTCTGCAGAAAGTACGTAGTAGAGAAATCATATTTGAAATTCCTACTGCTTTCATGTGACCCACATAATTATTCCTCATCTCTTCCTGTAGTGATTATATGCTCCTTTTTTACGGCTCTGTAGAATTAAGCACCAAAACTGTTAATAGCATGGGGCCATATGTTGCCCTCACTGACCAGCACAGTGGGGAGAAAGAACACAAATACCAGTTTAATAAAGCCAAGGGAAAAAGAGAGGGCATGCCAACATCCATGACAAGATCAGCAGCAGAAACTACGTTGGATAATGATCAATGGTAAATATGATGCAAATATGATGAAATGTGTTCCCAGGGGAACACTAACTTCTTATGGTTCAACCTTCCCTAGCAAGAGTGAAACCAACATTTCCAAGGCAAGAGGGTTAGGTTTCTCTCTCCTTGTGACTGACGTTCCTACTACTCAACATGAACCAACAACAGCACTGATTACCTCACCAGTGCTGGGAATGGTTTTGGTGGTGCTATTTATGGGTCATGCTTTTGAGCAAGAATATCTGGGGTTTAGAAAAATAGGATAACCAGGTTATGCAGGACCTCTTCTGCAAGGGTTTCCCTTTTCTTTTCAAAGAAACATGGAATTTCTTACTTTAAAAACCCACAGAATCTTAATCCAAATAAATATTTTCCATTTGCAGCTGCAATATATGCAAAATACAACTATTTTTGTGTTAACAATCAAAAACCATTTAAATAAGTTAAAATAATCTTCAGAGTTATTTGGTTTTATTAGCTAGATTTTGGTGAATATTTCTTTAAAATACATAATCTAATATTGTAAACTGGATTATTATTATTAATAAGAAAACATAGTAATATGTCTAATCAAAACATACATATCTTTGTACATAATTTTCATACATTCTTTTTTTTCCCAATGTCTGTTTAATTTTTCTGTCTTCTGCTACAATAAATGTTGTACAGAAACCCCTCATGTCACTCAGTAAAACGTCAAGGGCTTCCTGAAGCAGTGAAGTTTTAGGCTTTTTTCATCAGATCTAAACCATCAGAGTTTTCCACTTAAATGTTTAATCTCAATCATTAGATAACTCATTCTGAAACCTTATACAGACTCATGGAGCAGTAGGGTCCTTATTTCTCAAATGAACTTGGTTTTATACTGTATATAGAGTAACATTCTGGAGCTACCTAAACTGTTTCTTTTAATATGCTAGATTAAAACCTAGCCCATTGTATTATGATATGTCTGACAGAAACATTTTCTTTATTATTTTTAATTCTCCCTAGGATTTAAGCTATCAGAAAGTGGATTTTCATCAACAAATCATGTCAGTACTATCAAAAGTGTTCTAAATTTGGAAGAAACTTCAAAGTTCTGTACTTTATAAAGGTTTCAGTTGTATTTTGAATCATCGTCTTTCACTAGAAAAGATATTTTCTTTTAAGGGTAATTGATTTTATAGTACAAAAGAAAGTAAGTTTTTCATAGAACAACCTGTATATAGAAGGCAGCCATTGACAGGCGATGCAGAGGCAGATTGATTTGTACAAGATTTATACACTTCTATACATCAAGGGAGCTTTGTCAAAATTTTTATTGGCTTTAGTAATTTAGATACTCTTGGTTATATCCCCTCATGTTATATTCATGAACTGAGGTATAGGCTAGAAATCCTTCTTAAGATAGTCAGGTAGTGTACACTCTATACAGCAATAAAGATAGTCAGAGGTTTCTATTTCACTGCCAATTTATCCTCTGCAGGAGTTTTGGGGGGAAGTTGCATATTTCACAGCAACTCACTTTACTGCATTCTGCAAAATCTGTAGTTAGACGATTCAGACAGTGATCTAGAAAAAAATATTTTAGTTTTTCCTCAGACATTATCCAAAGACATTACAGAGATTTTAATTTTTCATTTATACCTCATTTAATATTATAAATACCAGCAAAATGACAAAGAACAGCCAGCATATTTCAGTCAAAGAAGAGTGATACTTCAGAGCCCAGCACAATCCATTATCACATCAGAATGGTTGTTTTGATGATTCTTCCAAGATAAATGCTCTCCCACTCAAAGATATAAGGCCAGATTCCTAGGACAATATAACCTGGAAAATCAGAGTCAGATACAATGCCCTTCAAAGGGTTGGGTTGGGTTTTTTTTGTGATATAATGCCCTTGAAAGTGGAACAAAGCATACTGTCTGTTTGAGATCACATGTAATTTGCACTAAGATGACTTTCACTGTGTGAAGGATTTTGATACAGTTTTCTCACAATGGTGCTGTGAACTTGTAAGAAAGAAAAGACATGCTATTCTGGAACAACTAATACCAAGCCTTACTAATGACTAACAGCCTTTGAGCTGCCTGAAGTGTTTTCCTAAGAGATTACCCTGCCATGGAAGAGAGAGTAACACAGGAGGACCGTGAGAAAGGAGAGTCCTTCTCAGGTGAAGCTCAGAGATAGGTAAGCTGACCAAAAAGTCAAGAACTCACAGAGATTCACAGTGAATCAATGTCAGTGGATAACAAAATACAAGAAAGCTAAAGTTACAAGAGATGGAGAAGACTACAGCAGAGGAAGAAGCATATTAAAGTCAAAGCTCAGATAGCCATGGAGAACAGATCTGTCCAAATTACAGCCAGCACCAGTCTCCTCTCTAAGATGGCAGCTTCCCAGTGTCAGCCAAGCTAAGAGCACTGCTTCCAAGTCCTTGTGAAGGCTCCAGAAAAAGATAAGATAAAGGATCTAAAATGAATTAGTTTACTTCATGTTTTGCCAAACAAAGTGTCCAAGCTTGGAACACAAATAGAAGATATGTATCAATGTCCTTCCCTTCAATTCCCTTTTCCTCTTTCTCTTTATTGCTACAGGATCTTTTCTTTTGTTTTGCTTTTTTCTTTTCCATTGGTGAAACTTAAACCTCTTCATTGAACTTTAAGCATAAGATCTCAAGACAGCAGTGCATTCTGAAAAGAGCCAAACCACCACAAAACAGAAGGCCAGAGATATGTTCTTTTCCCTTTTGAACAGATGAGTACAAAGCATTTTGATTTCCGACCAGGACATATCTGAAAAGTTCTATTCACATGCAGACATTTCAATGTGATTTACTGCATGCTACTAGAATATAGTGTACAAATTGGGGTTGTCTTACATAATGATCCCTTTTCCAAAAAATTTACTGTAGAGATGAAGGAAGAGAAAATGGCAATGACAAGGAGAGAAAGGTTGAGATTTAATACGTAGCAACAAATATGCTGTTTTTCTAAAACCTCACGAATTCAGCAGAGCATAGTTTCTACTGGACATTGGATACTATCCAGGAAAAGCTTTCTGTCTGAAAGTATCAAATCATCTAAAAATGTTAGACATCTGGCATGTATACTGCCACTATTTCTACCTTGTCAGAAATCAACTATGGTCCAAATAACCTAAGAAAGCAGTGTCAAAACAGGGCAATAGTGAAAACATCTCAATCTAGAAAGAGTAGCTTCTTCTCAGCTTTTGCCAGTTGCATGATTTTGTATCTAGTGTTTGAACATCACTAAGCTGGAAAGAGTCGAGACTAAATACACTAGTTTCATACATTTCTGTGTGACAACCATTCTCTTACTTCCTACAGTTTTACGTTTTCCTCTGAGCTGGTTGCTTCTCTTGCAGGCTGAGTCAGTCTTGCATGTTGTATAAAGCACATTTCTTAAGTAACAAATGCTTGTATTTGTTCCTTATTCTGAGAACTTACTATCTTCAAGTATTTTTCTGACAAGAATCTTTTGTTTCAAACTGTTACTTTGCCTGATCAGTGATATTTAGTGATTGTACCAGTCATAAAGGTATGGAAGAATTAAAAAGTCACAGGCAGATGACTCTTCAACTTTTTCAGTGATTTAAATTTCTCTGCCCATCCTATTTTTGCCTTCTGATATTGTGGCAAATATGTCCACAAATTACTTAATTATTTTCCTTAGGGCTGAAATAAAGCTTCAGGGTTTAGGGTTCCTCAAGGTTTGGTGTTCCTAAGTATGCACTGTGGTATATTTTCTTATAACATCGAAACCACACCATAGTGCAATATAACAGCAACATTTTGCAAGTAATTCTTCCTTTTTCACTTCCTCCAAAACTCTTACATGAACAGTATTGTATCCTAGTGACTGGCTTTGAGCCTTAAATGGAATTTAGTTGTATGATTCTGAGGAGATAATCTGACCCCTATTTGTTTGCCAAATGGGTGTCTAATTTACATTCACAATTACCTCAATTGCATGCATAAGTGAACTAATGAAACACACAAATGTGTAACTGGTCATAAATAGTCATTTCCATGTGCAATTGCAGTAATTGCATGCTCCTCATGATTTTGAAAATCACGAACTTAATGTTAATTTGATTCTAGTTCATGTTGTATAACAGTTATATATTTACAGATTAAGCCTCTCACTCAGCAAATGCAGCAGTCTCTTTCTATTATATCTTTTTTTTTCCATTATGGTTAATTGGTGGATATCAGTGCTTAACATTTCAGGGACTTCTTTTTGCTGATAAGCAGGGTTCAAACATTTCCCTAAAAATAAGCAGGACTGCAAATCTATTTATATACTATATTGTGTCACAGTAACCACAGTGACTTTATAAAGAAATAGTTGAGGTAAAAGAGATTTGGGGGAAAGAGATAATAAGTTTCGTAACTACTCTATCCAAACATTTCGATTCATAATAATCAAATTACACAAATACCTACGTTTTAGTCATAGGTTCTGCAAAATCTAAATCTCATTTTCTGTTTCCAAATGCAGGCAAATCTTGTATCTCTTGTTACATATTCTGCTGCCATCCCATCTGTTTGTCTCTTAGATTGTAATTGCTTTCTGGATAACATAGAACTAAGACCTCTGTGAGAGAGATTAGCAAGTGCCATGGTGTGACAGAATGACTCCAAACTGCTGCATAATTCCATGAAAAGAATCGTGTATTTTGTACTATTAAACTGTATGGTGTAGAGACCAAGAACATATATTGCAGTAGGAGTTTTAAGTCATCAGACATAGTCTATTTTAAAATTAAAATCTGTATTTCAACCATTTCAATGATATGATTAGACTGTAAACAATATAATTCAATTCAAGGGGTTATGTTTTAATCTTCTGGAGGTAAGATATGTCATTGTATTTTTCTTTTGGTGGTATTAATAAAAGCAATAGGATTGAAAAATGCAGAGCCAGTAATATTATATGCAATATTGCAGATAATACATAGAAACATTACAGAATAACAATAGGTGAAAGAGTAATCCAAAATATATTAAGAGGGTTATGTTGATTATGTTTACAGTTAGATGGCAGCTTATGGCTGAACACCATCCAAAGCGTTTGACAGACTGAACCTCAATCCTGTAATCTATTTTGCTCAGGAAATATCCTGAACCATCCATGGGACTATAAGGAATATTTCAGTCTTGTTATGCAAATATGATTGTGTCACTCATGGTCCAGCCTAATCATTTGATGTTTTGTAACACAAGTTATATTTATAAACCAACCCCATTAGAACAGGGAGTCAAGTTAATGAGTAGAAGCCAATAAAGGAGGTCGAAACCTCAAACTTGCCTTCAATAGCTGCTGGTTTCTTTCTTGGACTATGTTCTAGAAGAAGACGAGGTGGTACCATTTCCTTATGTCCTGCACATGAATATATAGGTTAAGAGACATGTATTCACTAACAGGTTGAGCAGAATCACTGGGAGATCCCTTCAGAATTGTTCACGTTGAAAATATTACACTGTGAATAAAAGCTATTATCTTCCAGACACCATAGGAAGGAAATGTATTTCTTAACAAATAAAGTAATTTATTTTTAAGGGTCACATTTTAAATCAATGAAGTCCAAGTGACTCAAGCATATGCTGAAATGCTTGCAGTTCTATTTTTCTTCATTAGACTAAAAAACTCTGAAGAATAATACTGTGATAACACGGTTACATATTCATGATGCTTCTTCTACAGTAAAAGCTTATTTTCTTCTGTCAAACAAATTATCTGCAGTAGTTCCCTCAAGTCCACTTATCATGAACTTCTTGAAACACCAGTAAAAATTAATATGTTTCTTATCCGTAAGAGAGATTCTTATCTTATTCTTAATTAGCCAATACCAACCAGGTCATGAACTGTAAACACTGACAAATTCTGATTCCAGCTGCTGACTGAAACACCTCTACTCTCTCACAGTGTTGAACTCTACTGTCTCATAGTATTGAACTGGAACTTTCAGTGCTGTCTTAGCCTATGAGCAGATGCCATGCTTTATCCAAAATATTTTTCACTTCATTTCCCCAGAGATTCACAAATGGATCTACTGCACTTCTACATTACTTATGCTTCATTTCTGATTTATAACACCCATTTGCAGTCTTCTTATTTCCTTTTAATTTCTTTCTCTGACAGTTAAGCTCAGTAGCTATCATGTCATTGTTATTTGAAAGCACAATTTATTGTGACCTGTGAAATAACATTAACTGCTTAAATAATAATATTGATTCAGTCATATGCACCAACATACATTCACTGCACCAGAGTCCACATGCAATCGAGATGTTAAATCTCAGCTCCAGCAACACATCAGAAACTCAAAGCCATGCTTCATGCTTGGTGATAGACTGGGAAGAGAAATTAAGCTCTTAATGAGCCTTGGAAACTGCAGTATCATACTTACCCCTCTCATTTTACAAAGGTAGGTATACTCAGGGAATGCATGAGAACAACATCATCTTGAAGACAGCAGTGGGATTTGAGCACCATGGTCTTAATGTTATTGCACCTCATCAGCATATGTATGATTGCAGGCAAATAATTTGCAAGCCTCAAGTTTAGTTCATCTGATAATTTGTCTAAAATATCACACAAGGAGCTTCATGTGCCTGAACCTTGACATAATGATGATGCATTGACAAAATCAATGCACTGAAGGCTCTCTGCGGTTTCGTGTGTACTTTCTGTCTTGGCAATAATCACAAGTGGATATTTACAAATCTCATGACAGAATGACTCTACCCTTAAAATGAACAGCAGATAAACTTCAGTAATCCAGAAGTCTAGACATGATTTTCCAAACACTTTGTCTTAAAATAATCATCATGAAATTGCAAACTAAGCTAACAAGATGCTGAATATCATTTCTTGCCAACTAGAATAGAACGGTTATATCCATAATGTCTGTCAACATACAGAAACTTCATTAATTTAATTCATAGTTCAGAATGAAAACAAAACCACTATAAAAATTAATGAAGAATAGGTAAATAACCTTATTCTTTCTGCTAGGTTTAATTAAAGTCCTAGACTAAAATTTAGTTCTTTTTTTTTTTCTTTGCTTTTGCCCAAACTAGATCACCTATTCTTTGATGAAGTAAGTGATAAATTTTATAGCTTGGACTAATAATTTTGTGTGAAAAATGATAAAGGGCAGTGGCTCAGAATGTCAAGTAGATCAGTAATGAAGAAGGATGATCAATAATCTGGATTGCAGTGTGGTATCTATTACGTGGGACAATGATCTAACACCTGTAGACCAGAGCATTATCATCACATTATCGTCCTGTTCTTTGCTGCAGCAGCAGTTTTCTACTGATTATACCAGTGTTAGTCTAATGCCAGTGCAATACCACTTATTGCTAATGACTTGTCAAGTTCTATTTTACAGTTTTACAAGTTTTAAGCAAATCACTTATTTCATGCAAATTGACCACATGATCCAATATGAGAGTGTTTTAAGCACCAAAAGCTTAAGCTTCACAGATCAAAAACTTTCCCTTAGGCCAGAATATTTGTTCTGAACAGGTTCCCATCCACTCTGATAAAAAGCTTCTTTAATGTTTCCATATGTTATTAAATGTCTCTCTATTCACTTTGATGGGAATGCAAAGGACAGTAGCTGAATAAATATTTTATCCATTCTTTTGATGAAATATGTTAAAGGGGATATCCGAAGTCAAATTTTTCACTTTCTTTTTCTCTCCTTAAGTTACAGACTTACAAAGCACAAGTGGTTTTCTGCAGTACAGAGAACTCATAAATAGAAATGAGGAACTGGCCTCAGCAGATCAGACCATCAGGATTAATGGTGTCTACTATCTTGACTCCAGCAGTGGCCAGTTGGACACATATCCATAATGTAAATGAGAGGAAGGCAGGATGTTTTTAATGATCCCAGGGGACAATCAGATTAGCCCATGAATCATGAGAAGTCATTATCCAGATTACCAGTATTATTATTGGACATACAGTTATCTCGTCGCTTTAAAAATGCAGCCACAGAGGAGCACTGAAATTTAGTATTTACATATTTATTTGCTTCTCATTTCAAACATAGACTTTATTTTTCTACTATGAGGTAAACCAAAAAAGTTCATTTAACTTGATTTTATTTTATTTTATTTGGGTTTGATTGCTCCAGAAGATGCAATTGCAAACATAGAAATGTGCATACATTTCTATGCTTAATCTGTCCATGAAGTTGTACTACAACATTTCTATGCCTAACTCGTCCATTTAGCTGTGCTACAAATACCTTCTTCATATATGATGTCGTAAACAGCTATCTGACAACAAATTACAGCTGATGGAAACTGAAATAGTAAAATGTTTCGACTTTAAGCTCATGGGAATGTGCTTAACAGGAGAAAAAGTGTCATGTTAAGATGGGAGTTGCTTCCTCCACTGCCTGTAAGGAAAGAAATAGGCTGCAAACACGAGGAGGTTTAAGATACCAGGTGGTAACACGAACAAGCGTTCATAGAAAACAAGCTACTCTTTTCAAGCTCTGTGAAACTTCCATCATTGCTGTTTATTAATGCACTTGAGATGTCATGAAGAAACACATTCTGACTTGGTTTATTAATATTTTAGATTTTATATTACATGATAAGGAATAATAAAAAAAAATGTTTTAATTGCCTTTTCTCAATCTAGGAAGTGTCTTTCTGCATGTGTCAAAAATGTCATGTCTGAGCATTGAGGATAAACTGATTTCTTATGATAACAGCAAATCATGTGAGTTTTTATTCTTCCCTGATCTGCCCAGTTCTATTTGTCTTCTGTGACCTTAATTGATAAAATGTAGATAAAGTCTCTACATTTATCTTTCTAAATCAAAAGATCATGGGATAAAAGTACATAGTAAAAGTAAATAGATTTTAAATTATTATTATTAAACAAAAGGCTTTGTAGATCGATTAATATTCCATTTGGGTATGGGGAGAAATAATGACACCACAGAAAGCAGTATGTGATAACACTGTTCCTATGACTGCTTATTTCCTTGTCTCCATATACCGGTCATCTGAATACCTGTAATCCTACAATCCAACAGCACCAACACTTTGTTACAGTGTCTCTCAAATACTGCAGCAAGATGTCTTCAGATAAATCTCATTCTGCCCAGATCTGACATCTTTCCCTAATGATAGTAGAAATAATTGAAATAAAGTAAGTGTCCTCTTTGCAAAGTCATTTGTTACGAAAAGTAAATTCAAATCAAATGTTTCCTGAAGCTTGGAACAAGACATTGATCAGCGGAATGAGGTAAGACTGCCAAATATGCTTTTAGAGGATTGAAACCTTAATGGAGTCTCACCATTCTATTCAGACTTCCAGTTTTGACATGTAAGTTGCCTGAAGTTAAAGATGAACCTCTCTCTTGTTATCAGTCATTACTCTTCAGGCATTCGACTGTCAGTATTCAGAGGAAGCGTTTCTCCACTTAGTATGGTTGCAGGAAAAACTTTGAACAAAGTTCTTGATTAAGACAGAATTGCTGAGGATCAAGAAATGAAATTGTGGAACTGTTCTGAACAATGCAAATTGTCATTTTGGGGAAGGAACGAATTGAAATACAAGTGCCCCAAATAGGTGATCTCTACAAGGAACCCATCATAGTGCATTAGTAAATTTAACGGTGCCTGGGAATGTGACTGAGCTCTGGAATTCAGACATATATATGTCCTACACCATTTTATTTTATTTTATTATTTTGTTTTATTTTATTTTATGTAGCTTCTGACAATTTTGACCTGTACCAAGTAGCAATGTCTCAAACAATTCATTGGCTCAGTTCAGGAGTTAACAAATGCCAAGGACCACTCCCAGTAGAAAGCCAGGATGCTGCCAGACCATTTTGGTCTCGAGGAAGTGTAATGAATGAGGATCCCTCTATTACAAGAATCACATTCAGAGAATAGTTGAGTTTGATTTACTTGTAGCTCAAAAGTCTTAAAAGTGAAAACAAAATTATGTCAAATGGAAAAAATACTTTAAAGAGGGTATTAATGACCTATTTGGAACTCAATTTTTGACAGCGGCAGATGGAATTAATGGATGAAGCTTTTAAGGAGGTCTATCCTATTAGCCAGCATGCATTTCATTTTTCAATTACACTCAGGATCTGGCTCTTTGTTAAATGGGTAATCACCCAACATACAGTGAAACTCATTTTGTGCGAGATAGATATCACCTAAGGAAAAACACTGCTATGGTATAGGCAGAGATAACTGCATGGCAATAGAATGATTTAAATTTTCATATTCTTTTACTGTGGCTATCAGCTAGTTAGTATTATGATGTATAAGAAAAAAGAAAAGGAGATATTACATGGGTAATGCTCAATCTATCTGTATGTTCCACTTGGATTTAAAATGCATTAAAATATTACAGGTAATGTTGGAGCTCTACATAGTGTCTAACTTATGTGTAAAGCATATTACTGAGACCTACTCCTCCCTCAACTCACAGACAAAAAAGCAAACTTATTATAAATAAACTAACAGCCTTGGGAGACCATCCATCTATTAAGCTAAAAGCAAGGACCAGTAGGTTAACAGTGAAGGTGTAGGAAAGACGATAATCTAAATGCTCTTTCGAATGGAGCAGGGGGAAGAATTAAATTTCCTTTCTCAAGGCACCAAGCAAAAAGTAGCAGTAACTTAGTACTCTTCCATTTTAAATATGTAGAAATTTTAGCTCATCCTTTGTTTTTAATGATGTGTTCTTATAAATATTTATTTACATTTATACCTATGTACTGTAGATGTGTGGATGCACAAATGTGTATACATATGCATGCACATATATACACAAATTAAAAAAAATATATATTTAGTGATATTTCTGAACAGAAGATGCTTTTGCCAACCCTACTTGATTTGGTAAGTAAACAGGTGTGAGATTCCATTGGTGCAGATTCCTGGAGGCTGTGTGAACATCGTTAGTGCATTTTCACTCAGACACAAAACCCAATTAAAGTCACAGCTGGGAATTTGTTTGATTTTTTTTTTTTTAAATTCTTTTCCTGTGGGTTTGTATCTCTCCCAGTGCAAGTGTTCATAACAAGTGTACAAATTAGGCAGGGAAAACAGATCCAGGTACAGCTATGAGTGTTTAGGTTTTTTTCACTGTTTTAACCTACAGCTGATGCTATTGGTCCCAACCAGGAATGTATGCATTCTATATTAGCTGAATGTCTCAGCTGAGCAGTTAAATACATTTACAACAACATATCCATTGAGAATTCTTTTCCAGAGCATTTTACCACATTGAGGCTCCAAAATCCCTTTTAGATCAATCTGTATCTTCTGAAGAAGATTAAAGTCATTACAGAGTTAAAAGTTAAGTTTTGTCATCACACATTAAGTAAGAAGTCATACAGCCTTTCCTGACATTAGAAGAAAATTGAATTGAAAAAAAAGGAAAATTGATTTGAATTGTCTCCACTTCCTCACATTACTTATCATGCACATTTACTAGGTAAAAATAATCCTACATGTTATGTTTAGAAATATGAAAAGTGGATCACAAAGAACTAAGTCCTAGGACAGTGAAAATGATGGGTTACTGTGTGGAAATGATGGGCTATTATAGTTATTGCTATATGCTGGAGTGCAAAAGGACTGTAAAAGTAGATTATAAAATGAAAAGACATATTCAGCCTCCCTCTCTCTCCCCAAATAACCTTTAATAAATTGGTATCGTGTACAATGATACCAAGCATAGTTAACATGAGTACTGGGGGCTGGTCTAGATGCATACTTTTCACAATATAAAGTATCCACAGGAAAATAATTAAAACAGAAGAGAAAACACTTCAGTTAAATACTGCTGCTCACAATTAAACAGAATGGAGGGGACCGATAAGCTGTTATGATGAAAGGTAATAGATACTGACTGTGCCATGGGATCACTGCTCAGTCACTTCTGAGTTATTTGTGTTTGGTTTATCTGTACATAATATCATTTTGACTTTCATTAGTCTACATCTCAGAAACGTTCAGAAATAATTATTACCTAAAAAAACCCCCATATTTTGTCAACTTCTGATTCTTCCTTCCCTTTCTTTTTCCCAGGCAAGATCCTCTTTCCTATAAAGAGGTTATTTTTAGGACACAAAGAGTTCTGGAATTCACTTTCATGAGTGCCAACCTTTGTACTCAAAGTCTCCTCCATGATTTTTGGGAAAGCTGACATAATTTACATCTATTTCACAAAAAAATGCACAGAAAAAATAAATTTGCTAAAAAGAAAAATTGAATTTTGTAATCATACAGCAACTAAAAATTCCAAAGCTTATATTCTATGAAAGTGGAAACTGTAAAGACTCTGGCTTTGTTGTGATGTTAAAATTATGTAGGCTTTTAATGTATGACACATTTGGACAGGGAATGCCCTCCATATATATTAAAGAAAATATTTCCCTCTATATTTCTTCTTTTTCTCTCTCTTCCCCAAAATGCTATAGTAATGCTGTTATTTCTATTCATACTTTTCATCATGGCATTGCTTGTTTCTTGGATGAGCCAACATCAGCTCCCGACAATATCACTTGAAATCTTATAGAATACTTGTACTCTCAAGTCTTCATTTGAGCAAAATCCTTGCCTGCCTATTTTTAGCTCACTTCTTGAATGTGTGCAGGCTTTTTCTCAACCAGATGTTTAAAAGTTAACTGTTAGACAGTTAAGTCTAGATAAGCCACCCTGGGGATCCATTTATAGT
The DNA here is from genome assembly GCA_027560015.1 of Chloroceryle amazona. Lineage (NCBI taxonomy): Eukaryota > Metazoa > Chordata > Aves > Coraciiformes > Cerylidae > Chloroceryle > Chloroceryle amazona. The sequence goes on from JANHFX010012218.1 coordinate 224,351, forward strand.
CAATGGTGAGAAATTGGTATCTTCAAAAGGTGACTCATCTTTCCTATCTTAGGCATCTTTTTTTCAGATGAAATTGTCCTCTAGAGGCCTCCATTTCATACCATTGGCTATAAAGACTGTTAAAGGTTAAAGTTTGGCAATTAACTTATGGGTATCTAAGTGAGGTGCAATGAATTGCGAACATCTCCTTTTGCAGTTCTATGTCAAGATGACACCACATGCCACCAAATTATTCCAGGACTAAAGTCAAGAGCCATGCATGGTTTTTCATACTGTAATTGCTGCCTAGTAACACAGTGCTCCCTAAATCCCCAGAAATTATATGAATGGATATCACATACAGAGAAAGAATTTTGTTGTCAAGCTTAACTAAAAGAAAAAAAAAAAAGATAAAATCAAATTTTCGGTTTAATGCATGTGGACATGAGATGACTTTTGAATTCTGTGTGCTCTTTACTTTGTCAGAGAATACTGGGTGTATTGAAGTACAATGCGAAACAAGAGGGAGGAAAGTGAAGTAACAGGAGGAAGAATAGCTTCTCTTGATGGAAAAAAAATGAGTCTTGACACATTCTAGGTATATGTCAGTAAGTTGCAAGTCTTTTTTGACAAAGCAGATTCATGCTGAAAGAAAATGGACAGAAAAAAGAAGTGCCTGAAGAGACAATGGCAAAAGAAATGGACCCATCACAGCTAAAATTGTCACAGTGGCTGGGGACTAGGTGCCAAAGGAAGGTGGAGAGAGCACGTGCTGCTTAGGCCACAGCTGAACACTCTGCTGTCCTCTGTCATCGCATGTTCTCACAGCAGAAGAGGTGAGGAATTGTAGCTAATCTGGAAATGCTTCATGATGGAATGCATGCTGTCAAAGCATTTGGAGATCCTATCTATGCTTCTATCTGTGCAGGATGATGACTGTGGACTGTTTCTGTTGTTAAAACTGAGCTTCATCATCTTCCATCAGAGACAACAGAGAATCTATATTTGGCTGGGAAGAGTAACTTCTCTCCATCCCACAATAGAGCTGTAGGTTTTGCCTTGTTAATGAAAACTTCAAAAGAAAACTGGAAGACCTTTCTTTCTACAGGTCAGGCTTGCTCTCAAACAGAAAATGACAGAACCAAGAAGTACATATACGTGGATCCATACAGATAATCCTAAACTCTGTTTGACTATGCCATTTGCTAACAGGATGTTGCTGATCAGATGTTCCATCCTGTGTAAAAAATAAGTCAAGCCTTTTAACGAGTCCCATTTTATCTAATTTTGGAACACTGCAAACATTTGAAAGGGCAAGACTGAAGGACACAAGTTTTAAATGGTCAACACAAAATATCTCTGTAAGTGTTGGAAATGGATGAAACATTTTCCTAAACTAACCATCTTTTCTGGAAGAAGAATCTGTCAGGGCAAGTTTTGAACCTACTGGCTGAAGTCTGGCAGGGTTACATGTAGCTGACTTCAGTGGTTTTGGTTTTTTTTCCTACCAGCATTGCCTATAAAGCAATCATAGAATTATAGAATCACAGAATGGCTTGTGTTGGAAGGGACTTAAAAGATCAGCTTGTTCCAACCCTCCTGCCATGAGCAGAGACATTAGACCCTCCCATTAGACCAGGCTGCACAAAGCCTCATCCAGCCTGATCTTAAACACTTCCTGGGATGAGGCGTCCACGACTTCTCTGGGCAATCCATTCTAGTGTCTCACCACCCTCATAGTAAACATCTTCCTAATGTGTAGACTAAATCTACCCTGCTCTAGTTTAAAATCATTGCCCCTTGTCACCACGTGCCCTTATTAAAAGTCCCTCTCCAGCTTTCCTATAGGGCCCCTCAGGTACTGGAAGGTTGCTCAAAGGTCTTCATGAAGCCATCTCTTTTCTAGGCTGAACAGATCCGATTCCCTCAGCCTGTCCTCATAGGAGAGCTGCTCCAGCCCTCTGACCATCTTTGTGGCCTCCTCTGGACCCGCTCCATCAGTTTCATGTCCTTCTTGTGCTGGGGGCTCCAGAGCAGGATACAGTATTCCAGGTGGGGGCTCATAAGAGCATAGAGTGGCAGAATCACCTCCCTTGACTTGAAAAGGAGGCTCTTTCTTCTGGGAATTACGTTCTTCACCATACTTGAAACCATCCAAGCTCAAAGAGAGAAACGTATGCTCTTGTAGGCTGACATTTGGAACTTGGAGTTTTTAGGTTTCTAAGTTGTTTCTTTACCAACTATGCCTTAAAAATATAGATAAAACCACTTTTGTCTTAAATATTGTTTTATGCAACTATTTTTTGTATTAAATTCACTTCTGACAATGATATTAAGTACTAAAGAAGGGTTGTGTAGCTCTGTTATTCTTTTTTAACCTACCTGAAATACAATCAGTATTTGTTGCAGTAATTCTAACTAGAAATCAATAATGACAATGAGTCATTAAATATAATAACTTTTTTACAAGGTCACTGTTTAAACTTAATTTTAACTTTTTAATATGAAACTCAATTTGCTTATTATTAGCTCTTGTTTTGTGATTTTATTGACATTTAACTTTTGCCTTTACTTTCTAAGTAGCTTACCTTTCTAAACTAAAGTGGATGAGGCTCTTCCACAATATCAGAAGCCTTTTTCAGACATTGTTAACAAATCATTTGGAAAGACCCTTGATTTTGAAACTTGATTACTGAATTATACGAAATGGTTTTAATATGACATAGCTGCAATAAAATATAATGCAAGTGTGAGAATACTTTTGTTAGTCTAGTCTCTGCCTTCAGAGATTACATTGGTTTATTTCCATTAAAAACAAGGATTTAGACTCATTTACACCAGCAAAGGTTTTGTCTTTCCTTTGTATCACATGAGTCTGACTCCTCAGAGTGTCTTGCAGTGAACTATCCTCTCTACAGAAGCAGAATACCACACATTCCCTGGGTGGCTGCTTCTGAGAGAGTGAAAGTTGTTTGAAATTTTTTTGGCAATGTTACAATAAAGTGCCATAAGAGTGTCGACAGATGCAGCTTTGTGTGCCAGCATCTGGCTCTGATTCACAGTGGGATGATACAAGCAGGGAATAATGGATGGCTCTTTTACCTCTGTGTGATAGTGTCAGGATTGTGCACTGATAACTTGTCCATTAAGGGATCAATGTCATTTCACAGTTTGACCAAACAAGCATAGTTTTGGGGTGAGAGGGGAATGATAGACAAGAACCTCATTAAAATTACATCAGTGGATGTCTCCTCATTGATTTAAATAACTGAATAGAAATGTATAGAAGCAATATTTAAACTCGGAACGACAGCTAAAACTATTGCATGTTGAATTGGGTAGAATTTTTTCAATAATTAAAAACTTGATTTTCAATTTTTCATACATATATTTAAAATTGCTCTTCATTACTTCTTTCCTTTCGGATTGTTTGAAAAGTATTCAGAACTCACCCAGGAGATTACTAGGGGAACAAATGCTTCTGTCATTCTATCATCTCCATTTTTGTCATCAGCAGAAACAAATGTGTCCACAAGTGTTTCATCACATGAACAACTTTTTTTATAAACTAATGGACAATTAACTGTCAACTCTGAAGATGAATCCAGATGAGTCTCTGCAAATTTTGGGGTACAATACTGCCCTCAGGGGGGGAAGATATGTTAGTTCTTGGGTACCATTCCTGTTTCTGAGGTACCTTTCCTGTTTAAAAAGTCAAACTGGAAAAGTTTTCACAGCTTCCAAGCTGTCCCTTTAGAATTTCACTAAAAATCTGGTTTCCTTGTTTACTACTGGAGAAAAGAGGGCTACTAAATAGGTAGCATCAGAAAACCTCTCTCCACAGAAAAAAAATAATATTCTCTAGTGTCCTCTCTCAAATGTGAAAGCCTATAAACTGGTTCACAGTTTTTCAAGCTGAATTTCTCCAAACAAGAAGCAAATAACATGTTACTTTCTTATTTATTATGACTGATTTTTTTATTGCACTGCATCAAATATATCCCTGCTACACTGGTATCAGAGTTGTCTCCACGTAAATGTAACACAACAGGGTGAAAAGTTACACCCTGTCAGTGATACATCCACAACGCATCCTTGTCTTTAATCAAGTAGAAGTAACACTTAAAAATAGTTCAAGAACCTAAAGTGTTCTGTTATCTGAACAGCAGAGGGCAAGTATTTAACTCCAGTGCTACTGCCCACCCACAGGAGACACAGGCATTTTTACTTTAAAAATTAGGCACTTCATGCTCTCATTTTTTTTTTTAATTCAGTAATATACTCCATGATCTTGAAATATTGTACTTTTATACTAGTATCTTTTTGGATATTAAATAGCAAGTATAACTCTGAATTCTCTTACCACATTTTGTAATAACAATAATCCCTGCTCTTGACTGAATAGTTCTTGACAATGGAAGAGAAAAGACAAGCCTTGGAAGAACATTGTAGACATGAAGGGCTTTCAGTCTGCCACTTTTTTCTGTGACCAGACTGTAGGATTCCCTATGAACTTTTATCGCCATTTTCCTGAATGTCTTAACTGTCTATGTTTGTAATTTGTTGTTGTTGTTTGGTTATTGTTTTTTGTCATGAGCATATGTGCAAAGGGTGAGGCTTCCAAGATTTTTTAATGAGAAGGTGGGATGACTGTTTTATCCTATAGGATATACTCTTGCCATGCAAATGTGCCAGAAATCTTGATTAACTTCTCCAAGGCAAATATTTTTTTCAACGGTATAGGATTAGCAAAGTCATCTACATCACTTTGGCTTTTCGACTTTGGCATGGAAATACACAATAAACATATGAAAGGTGAAATAAACGGTGAAAGGAAATAGTATGGCCACATTCCTTTGCAGCCTATCTATATTGGAAACAGTTACGTAGTGGTCTAAAGTCCATAGGGCAATTGGATGCTTCAGTGCAAAGATTTTAGGTAGAGTATATTGACAGTAGCACCACATTTGTGCTCCCGCTGTCTTTGTTGTTAATTAGGTAGCTGTAAAGATCATCCAGTAGTTGAATCCAGTGTACTGATGTTTAACTAAACCTAGAACACAGTAAACCTAGACATGTAAAATAAACTTCCAAGTGATTAAAGTGAAACCAAAATCTCACCATAAATATACAGTATGCTTGTGGGAAGCAAGGATGCCATGTTATGACCAAATACCCAAGAAATGCTTATCACTCTTAACTCAGCAGTATGCAGCATGCACAACCACATGCTGAGGTGGGCATGCAAAAATACAGACACAAAAGATCCACTTTAGGTAGCATCAAAGCAAAAAAAGGCCTTTTATTGGAATAACTCCTTGATCTGCCAGAGTAGTTCAGGAAATGTAAATGTAAAGCAAGCTGGCAAACATTGCAGGGAAATCAGGAGAGGAGTGATAAACCAGGAGTATGGCACAGGGGAAATAGAGGAGAAATAGTTAACCTAGAGGAGCATGTGCTAAATGCTGAAAGAGTGACCAGCTTGTGTCCCTAAAATCCATCCACATGGGTGAGGTTTTCAAACTCTCCAAGGGCAAAAAAAAGTTATGAAAATTAAGTTAAAGGTTCCCACTAAAATAGAATCTTTCCTCCTTCCAATAAAATATAAAAATATGAGTGAGAACATTAGAACTATTACTGAGAGCAAAATATAGGAATATCGAATAAAATATCAAATACATGGAATGGATTATATCCATGAAACTAGAATAGATTATATCCATGAAACTAGACAAAAGGAAGTGGCTTTCTGTATCAGAAAGGCTATCTTGGACATCAGAGGTACCAGTGGTAGCAGAAGAATAGAGGAGCCATTCAGAACCAATGTGTCTCAGTGTCTCTTAAAAAAAAAAAAGTTTTCCTCTTTAGGTTTTAAAGTCTTAGAAGTAAAATTTAGAAAACTAAGCCTGAAAGTAATACATATTCTTCATTTAGAGCCAGCCAAAAGGAGTAAAAAGCAACTTGGGCAGAGCTATTTGTTAGTGCTGAGACAGTACTGCCTGTACTTGGCTGAGAAACTGTAGTCCAGGGATAAATAAACTTAGAAAAATCTATCCTTTGGAGGAAAGGTGGTTCAGCAATCCCTCTGAGAAACTGTCACTTATCACATGCATGTTAGACAGAAAGTAAAAAATATTATCAAGCTCCATACTTCATCAGATAAAATCAGAAAGCTATTTTTTATGCTTTATGCTCGAGAGGGCTATCTATAAATGTATTATTAGAATCCAGAGTAGATCGCTGTTGCAGTCATGATATTCATGAGATGGACTTCTGGTTTAGCAAAACGTGTCTGAAGTTACGGCTAAACCTCCACTGGTATCTCTTGTAAAGGGCAGAGAGCCTCAGATACTTTTATTTTATAAAAAGTAAAATAGAAGTCTCGGAGGTTAATTGATGTGGATGTAATTAGTGTGACTTACAGGAAGAGCTACATGAAACTTGTCAGTACTGGGGACAAATGCTGGCCTGTGAAACAAGAAAACCAGATAATGTTTCATGAAGCAGCTTAGCAAGAATTCTCCCTTGTACGGCTTCCTATGAATTCTCTGTCTACAGTTTACATACATTTAATTCCTTTTTAAAAGCCAGACTGCAGTAACATGACAAAACTTTAAGTAAATGAACATTTCAGTGTCATTTGTTAAAATCTACATCAGAGCATTAACTGACCTCCAACAGATTATTCAGGAGATTGTCAAAATAAGTTGATGTGTTTTGAAAAGTATATATAATTAATTAGTCTCAAGTTTCAAGACATGAGTTTTACTTTTAATTATTTGATCACAATAAAATGCCATATTAAATAGTCTACTTTGCTATGAATTATTGCATTTAAAAAAAAAATATAAAAAAAACCCACAAAAACTAAAATAATCTCTTTCCAGTAATCAATATGTTCAATAATACAACTATTCCAAAAATACTGTCAAAAAAAAAAGAATATAGAATGGTATTGTTACTAGACACTATAAATCCACATATTATGCCTACAGAATCTAATCAGTGGGACACTGCTCTTATAAATAGAAGATGACAGAAATTTATATTTGGTGTAAACAATCCTCCAAAAAGCCCAAGTGAAGGGATTTTCTATGAGAAAAAAAGTATGTTTTTTCTCCTTCACAAATGGTCATATTTGGATTGAAAGAAATGATTCCTGGTTTGAAAGTATTGCAGTGTCAGGGTGACTGTAATTAAATTTCTTAGATGAATTGTGCTCAGATTTCTTTGTTTGGATGATGTAATTTGCCATAAAGTATATAAACTGACAAAAGGATAAAATACAGCAGATTTTAAAGCTAATTGGATATTAGGGTTATTAAAGGGACTAAAGAGTGCTGGTGTTTCCTCTGCATTTATCTATTCGAGAAAAAAATTACAGTGATATTTCAGTTCACAAAGGCCAGTGTGAAACGAGGATGTTGCCTGAGAAAGGCAGTAACAAACACTACCTGAGCAGTATTTGATGGCACTCTCCTCAATAATTTCTATAAAGAGTGCAGAGCTGGGCACACCTGGCCTTTTCCTTGCTGCTCTGAGACATGGTCTGGATGTTTCAGCACTGCCTTTCACAGCCTGTGTGTTGACTAAAGCTTGTTTTGAAGGGAATGCTTGATTTTACCTCCCCAAAAAAAGTATCAGGCTCCATCATAACAACCATTCCCAGCACTTCAGATGTTGACAAATGACTTAGCAGGTCAAAGGCAGTTGCTTTACAGGTGGAGCCACAGTTAGACTTTTGGAGGCCCTAAGTTAAGGAGCTGTTCTCTTCCTTTTCACCTACCAATCAGAAGATCTAAGATGATTTGTGACTTATTTCCACCATCTCTGACCCTAGTTGTTCACCTTTAAGACCAGCTGACCACTCCATGACCACTGAACATGGTTTCTTAGCACCACTCTGTCATAGCATACTGAAATGACACAAGGCAAACATTGGGAGGCAAGAGCAGACAGTCATGTCTTTTATCTTCTGAAATTCACTACAGACTTCCCCCTCTATCTCCATGATCCTCCTCATGGTCTTCCACATTTTTTCATAGCTGGAAAGGTCAAAACTGAAAAGCAATCTTCTACAAAAGTCACTTCCCACAGCATGTCTGCTCTGCCTTAGAAAAGTTTCAAACAGCCCAGGGAGCCACCTGGAAAAAAAGAGCTCTGACATGTGTCAAAGCTGCTTCTAAATGTCAGGAGAACTATAAAAGACATCTTGAAGATCTCCGTGCAAGTCTTTGTGTTGTGATTTATTAAGGGCACAAATGTGTAGAGCCAGAAACTGGGTGAATCACATCTGGTACAGGGGGTTATTTTTTAAATCAAAGCATCACTGAAGGTCTCTGGAAAGTTTTGTTAACCTTTCTCTCGCTTTGAGCCTAGACAAGTCCCTCTGTTTATAACTGTCTGTCTTTAAAAGTCCTAGAGGTGATATAATACTTTGCTCTCTTTTAATGGAACCCCCCTAACTCTTCATGTCACTCTTTGAGGACAGACCATGCAAACACTTTTCCTCCAAAATCCCAACCTTGTTCATGTTCCCTCCACAAAAAAAAAACCCTGTGTCCTCCCTCTCCCCACTTTGAGGATCTGTTTCTCAGCCACATCCTTAATACTTTCCAGCTCTGACTGGACCTGGGCATTCAAGATTGGACCTGGGCATTCAAGATTGGACCTAAGCCACAAGGTAGAGGTAAGAAAACACATCCAGTTCAGAGAGGTACAGGTGGAGAGCTTCTTGAGCAAATAACTAATTAAACAAAGTTTGTAAGGCTTAGCTTGTCCTTAAATATTCTGTCCTTGACTCTTAATGAGTATCATTGCTTATCATTCCTAGGATTATGTCTTCTCTATAATACGTCCTCTTGCTTTGAATTTCAAAAGGAAAAATGTCCCTTAATAAGGTCACAGTAGCTTAATATTGTGAGACAATGCTCAACCATCAAGTAGCTCTATCTTTTTTGGCTGAGTGTTAGAACAGATGATGGTAGGGATGTGGGAAGAGAGAAGATAAAGCATAGGAGTGTGGATCAGCTAACATATTTCATATATTAAGAACAACAATGGCAGTTCCATCTTTGAAGCATTCTGGGGTTAAGTTTTGCTATTTGTGGTGAGAAAAAAACACAATAAGCTATTAACAATAAGCTCCTTCCACTTGCATCTCAGCCAAAAAAAAAGGCATGGAAAATTTTAGCAGTTTCCATAGCCTTCCTTTGACTCTACTTTTAACATAAGCTTAATTCTGATTCATGCATTGTAGACAGAAAATTAAAAGCCTTAATAATACAGCCATTAGCTCTTATGCTTTATTAAAACTGTTTGCACACTCTTTGCTGCACTTGTGAGGCCTTCCAACAATACAAAACACATTTCTAATACATAAAGGAGCAGAAGCTCTCAGGAAAACAGAATATTAGAAGAGAGTTCAATGATGTAGGATAGTACCTGGATAAAAATCCCCTTGCGCAAACATGTCAATCACATAGCGACAGAAAGCATATTGATCTAACAGAGCAAAAAGGAAAAAAAGAGTAAGGAAGAAATTAAACTTAAAATGTTGTTTCTATGTAACAGCAAAGATAAAGTTTGGCAGTGCAGAGACACATTTCAAGGATAGTCATAAATTGTTTATTTTTTTTTTCCTGGCCTTCATGTAATTCACGTGTTCAGAAAGAGAAACATTTTGCAAATCCAATTGAGGCCTCTCAGTCAAGAACTTCAGAACTGCAAATCAGCTGTCCTGGGTGGGCAGGGTGCAGTGTTCACACCAGGTCAGCAGTGCACAGCCTCTCTTTTGGAACACATCCTGACCCCATGCACAAGTACTGTGCAAACTGCTGCCTGGCCACAGGTCTCAAAGACTTATCCTTGAAGATCCATTTCAAATAGTCACAGCCAGGTGATAGAAAACTTCAGTAAAGTTCAATAAAGTATCCCTGTATTTTGTTAATATTATTTTAACAGTATAATTAATATGTACAATTAGTGAATGGGAATATCAAAAGAACTCTGTGTACTTACACTCCTGTAGCAATGAGATTTTCCACAGAATTTTATCATTTCATCACAGAATTATTTTCCAAACACTATTCTTTACAAATATATATGTATATATTAAATCTGGAGATATATATATATATTAAAAGTATGCTATTGAGAAATTAAGTCTTCTGAATCTAAATGAAAAAAAAAAAATAAACCCTGATTTCAAAAACAATGATTGACTACTGATTTCTATTGATAAGCAGAATTGAAGACAATAAAAATTTCTATCAGTAAGAATGGTGAAGAAAAGTTACTAGCTGTAACTGAGTGCAAAAGAATTGCAGTACTGGGTTACCCAGTGGGACAGAAAAAAGTGCATTGCCTAAGGGACTCTAAGGGACATTAGCTTTGAAAGTAAATGTTGATCACTAAGTGCCAGCTCTGGTTAGCTAAATTAGTTCGTAACAGTCCTTGGGTTAAGAATATTCATCCATCTGTCCTAGGCTGTCCTAGCATACTTCCTAAGCTATGTAATTTACATCTCTCTCCACCTCCAGCTGCATCTCCCTCTTACCTCTAAAGCCACATACTTCTTTGCCAACTTCAAAATGAAATCATTAATAAATTTATTTTTTTTTAACAATGGCATCACTGTTGTATTTCAATGCAAAATGATGTTCCCAAGTATATGAGAGTGTATTATTTGCTTTCTTACATAGTTCACTGGACCATTAGTATCAGTTCATGCTGAGACATTTAAGTGATTGCCGCTCTGTTATGATGACTGCCGTAGAAGTCCGTGGGTGGAGAGCTGCAGCTTTCAAGTCATGATTTCCTATGTAGTCGTAGAAATTAGGAAGGGGTTGACAAGCTCAGAAAATATCCGCTTGTTTCTACTAATCGATAGGAATCCATGCAGCTGTTTCCTGTTACTGAGATGGTGAGGGTCACACTAGTTGGTATTGGAGAACCTGGGGCAAAACTTTCAGGATGCAGCTATAAACACTATTTTTAAAACCTTTAATAGTTCTTCATAATAGTTTCTACTTTTGTGTTTAGGAATTTAAACTTATTATTCTAGCTGGCTCCAGTTTGGAATTCTATTCTTAAAAAATATAAAGAAATTGGCTGCAATAGCTGCTCTAAGTATATATGCTGATTTCTTGGAGAATGGAGCAGTGTGTGCGTGAGAAAACAAGTATGTACAAATCTGTACTCCCAGTAAGCCCTCCTAAGGCCACTAAAGTTTGCACTGATTTCAACGTACTTGCAAATGAATAGGTATTAGTAAATAAAATGGAGCAGTGCCAATTCTTTATCACAGAAAAAAAATGGCAAGGCACGGCTCTTTCCCACAAAGCTGAGTTTGCCTTACCCTTCGTTTGACAAACCAAGCTGCCTTCATCTATGCTGCCCAGTGGGAAGAGCTCCTGTACTGTTCTGGGGTATTGTATGAAAGACTGATAGATGACATGGGACAAAACTATGTCAGGGGACATAAGCTGTATGGCCAATAATAAGGCAGAGCACAAGCCTGTGCTGTTTTTCTGTTTAGGTTATGACATAGACATAGCCTGAGGGCCAAGGAGCTAAAACCATTTTACTGATATTAAAATAATCCATTCTTTAAACATAGGAATGTAAGCCAGGATTAAAATAGACTGTGGCTGTTTGAGGGTTTTTTGTTGTTGATTTTTTCCCCCAGTGATTTTGTTTGGTTGGTTGGTTTGTTTTAGTTTTACTTTGCGTTTTTTTGTGTATTGTTTTGTTTGGTTGGGGTTTTTTGTGTGTGTGAACATATATTTTGTATAAACATTTTAAAACTGCCTTCATCTTGACTATATCTGAAAAGAAAGAATTTGTATTATTCTTCTCCCCATGGGACGTCTTTAATGGCTCAACCCCTGAAAACTAGAAGTTATAAAAAAAAGAAAGGGAGAATATTAAACTCTGAATAACAAAAATAGCATTTCTACTGTGTGTGAAAAAATAAGATGATGATCTGTAACATGCCATTGAAGTTCATCAGAATTCTGTCAGACATCAAAGATTGAAACTTAAGGAATTTTAAATGGATATAATTGTCCAAATGTCTTTTCATGGCTAAAATTTCATTTTAATCTAAACCCTCTTGTTAAAAAGAACATTTCACACTACAGTTTTCTGTAATAGTGGCACAAATATTCACCTGAGTACTAATAAATCACATCAAAGTTCAGGACTAGATTCTTATTGATAAAAACTGTCATAGATAGTTCTGTCATTGGACATCATGTGATTTACCTGGGAGATGACCAGTCTTTTTTAATTTTAATTTGAGTAAGGAATGACGGAACAGCAAGGAAATCATAACAGCTCTTCTGTAATTAGTTTTATGTTTTGTACTGTGCTGCAGGAAGGCTGGCAGAACTACTCCCCTGAACAAGGAAAAGTAAGGACTGCAGAATCAGGAAATCTTGGCACAACTGCATTGACTTCAGAATTATTTTCAACATGGGTCACAGTGGGACTGAAGTACAGAACTGAGTTTTCTGAGAGTATCCAGCTGGGCAGCAGCAGCAGCATATGGTGGAAAAGAGAAGGACAAAAGCAGAAAAGACAGCTTTCACTGAACGCCTGTAGCTCTATCTCCAGTGATAAGGGCAGCTGAAGAGGCTTCTTCCATCCTCCACTCCAGCTGCTCATTCCCACTTTCACCTGCCAGGGTTCAGTGCACAGTCACTGTGGTCACTCTCTAAATCAGACTTACAAAATGATCTGTTAAGGTTTGGTCTTAAGATGAATCATCTGGCTAATATTTATCAGATGGGGGGTGATGGTGGGGGAAGAAATCCCACAAAATCCAACACAACAAACAAAAATCCACCACAACTCTCTATTGCTTTTTGTAATCTTTGACCCCTACTTACTTAAAGTATTTTCCTCTCAGGGAGTAAAGTGCCTCATCTACACACCATCGCTTTTTGAGAACCTTATCCTGAACAGTATGGAATGGATCCCACTGTGCACTGAAACTCTGTCAGAGCAAACAAAAACCCAAAGAGATTTGTACTTCCCAAAAGGATCTCAACAATTTGCTGAACTTTGTCACAGCAATCAACATGAAAGAAGATCCTTGGATTTTTTGCCTCAAATTTTCCAATATTTCCAGTAAACCCCGAAATTAACTAGAACACAAATAAATATTAAAAAGTCCTAGTTCAGTACACTATGCATATCAGCCAGAAAGGGGCCAGTCTCAGAATCTCTTGGTTTTCTAGAAACATGTAATTTAGGCAACTCCTAAGGGGTCCAGAGCTGATGGTTATGAAATTCTTTGAGAATCTACTCAGGCAGATTTAGATATCCAGGCAGGGATGGCTGCTTGAGTGCTCAGGTTTAATGATTTATTTGTGGTTATTAGCTGAAAGGATCAGAAAGGTGTGCCACACAATGCTGAGCTGCCTTGACTATTGTCAGAATAATCCTGTACCTGCAGTGTGGCAGGTCGAACTGAGAGCCAGGTCTTATTGTTATGGAGGATGTATGCAGATGTAGAAACAAAACAAAATTCCCAAGGGTCATTGGGAGTCTGTATTTTTCAAAATAACTCTGCTAGCAATACCCTACTGAGCAAATCCACAAAGACTTGGGCCTATCTGAAGAGAAATTGGTCCTTGGTAGAGGGATTTAAACTAAAATGAATCTTTAGCCATGCCAAACAGTTAGAACATTCTGGTTATATAGATTAAACTTATTTTATTCTCAGTAGTCTCCTCCTAGTAATGTGAGATTCATCTGGGATTTATTTGTTCTGCACTTTTGCTTTTCACGAGTGGACTTTGGTCCCTGCCACCTTTAACTCCATTCTCTCTGCTTCTTCCCTACTACCTTTTTAAGATCTTCATCTGCTTCCTCATGGTTTTGTTTACCTTTCTTTTCCGATTTAGTTACAGTCTGAAGAGCTTTCTCCTCCTTAATTTTTGGTTTGGCCTTTATTAGCCCAACTTCTGTTGTTTTACTCTCTGCCTGCTTGGCCTTCTCGGTCGTCTTTCCTTCTCCTTTTCCACCCTTCACTTCCTTTTTAACTTTTGCTTCCACTTTAGTTGTCTTTACTTTCTTCTCCTCTGCAGGTAATAAAGAAAAAGCATTTAGTGTCATTCTTTCCCCCAAAAATAATAATACCATTTATTTTATCTTGTGATAGTACCAATGAGTATTTCTTGATTATTAACAATTTGCAAAGATCCGATGAAAACAATTTGCAGTGAAAACAAATTGCAAAGATCTGATGAAAACTATAATCCCTCAAAATCAAACTTAGACAGAACTAGGAGATGCAAGTATGTTTTGTCTTCAGTCCTGTAGCAAGTAATTGACCGATACAAAATATAATAGGCTATGGCAAAAATGTTAAATGTTTCTAATGACTATATGAAAGCTTTTATGGTTTAAACTAGGGAGACAAACATTGCCCATTAAGTGAACAAATATGGAAGGTACTTCCACGATTAATCTGAACATTAGACTTCAGAGATCAGAGCCAAACACTGTTGTAAGCTATAAAAGTAGTTGATTTATAATGTGGCATTTTGTAAGGGTCACTGATTTTGGTGTCTGCCCAAGAAGCCTTGAGTTCTGGAGTCTCTCCCTACATGTATTCCCCAGGCTGAAAGGCTAGTCTGAGACAGGCCAATTCCTGTCCTGCAGCAGAGTGAGACGGTTTCCAAAGAGAATTACCAAACTGCAAGTATGAGTGGTTGAAGCTACACAGAGGTTGGTGAGACCAGGAGTATTCCTGCTCCCATATATATCAGCAGCTTTTTCTCATCTGAAACATGGATGCTGCCAATAGTTGCTAGATTACTTCAGTGGAAAATACAACAGCAGTTCAAAATGCCACTGAATATGTTTTAAAGTAATCTGTTTAGTGTTAAGTGCATACTTATTTTCTTCATAGCTCTGTCTCCATCCCCGAGGCTACAAAATCTATGTCTTCTGTAAGGCTCTAGACTTCTATTTCTATTAAATTCACTGGGCTAAGTAGACTGGTCCTAGCTATATAGAAACTGAATAGTTTTACCTATTCTAAACCAGAACACACATACATATATATATATATATGGGCATTCCTACTTCCAAACAATGGCACAGCATCACCAAGTTACTGGCTGGTGAAGAAAGAATTTCCTTAAGTATTTAAAGTGAAAAAATAGATCACTTACAGAGAGGCCTATTAATTTTTCAAGGAAAAAGTGGTTCATATCTTTAATTCTCATCCTTAAAAGTTCAACATGTTTTAAAAGGGTTCATACATAGAACTAACTCCTAGATGTTCTAGAGACATTTTAATTCAATATATTTATATAAATATATTCAATGTATTTATTATATATGTAGCTGATTTTTCATACGCATTATATTATCTTCTCTGATACAATAAAGTTTATGAATTTTAATGTAAATTCTGGTTAAAAATGTAGTATAAATAAACAAGTACCTTTGGGAGGAGGTTTCTTTTCAGCTTTTTCATGTCTTTCCAGTCTGTCTTTTTGAATTACTAGAAACGAGTACAATGATATATTAGGGAAAAATGCCTCTACAGAAAATAGTATTAAAACACAAGCTCTGAGCAGACACAGGCTTGATCTTGTGCTCCAGCCAACAGGAAGCTGTGTGCCTACATTTGTTTTACAGAAGGGTGTTTTTCTTGGGCTCACTGTCTTACAAACATAGGCACAAGCCTAATGCTCACTTCAGAGCCCAGCTCGAGTGAGTTCATGTCTGCACAGGATGCACTGTGTAAACACACACAGCTATGTCCCAGAAAGGCTGTCAAAATTTTATGCAGAGGCTTCTATCTTTCCTCTCTTGGTTGCTATCCAGACACATTGCCGGAACAAAACTCCCTTGAAAGTATATTACACTTCTTTCAAGTGATAACTACATGACAGCAACACCCTCTGTAGCTGAATTCCAGCCTGGAATTACTGCCTGTTCGAGCCATGATCGATATTTAGACTTGTTTTTCTTTTTTTTTTAAGATAGCTGTTTCTTAGAGGACACATTTAAATAGCATTCATATCACTGAAGCTTTCTGGACCCTTTAACAGGGGTTGGAGAAGTACCTGGAATCTTTTTATTGAACTTCGAGAAACCTGCTGACTGTGGGGGAAGAAAATACCCATTTTTCACTACACCATAGAATCATAAAGTTATTATGGCTGGAAAGGACCTCTAGGACCATCGAGTCCAACCTTCATCCCAACATCTCCCTAACCACTAGACCAGAGCCTCAAGTGCTACATCCACTCCTTTGCTAAACCCCTCCAGGGATGGGGACTTCACCTCCTCCCTGGGAAGCCTGGTCCAGTGCCCAGCCACTCTCTCAGTGAAGAATCTCTTCCTACTGTCCAATCTAAACCTCCGCTGACACAACCCGAGGCCATTTCCTCTCGGTTTATCATTAGTAATTTGGGAGAAGAGCCCAACACCAGCCTCACTACAACCTCTTTGAGGTAGCTGTAGAGAGCAATAAGGTCTCCTCTCGGTCTTCTCTTCTCTAAAGAGAAGCACCACAGCAGCAAAGATCCCTAGCTACAAAGTGGCCAAATTCTTCATAAAATTTTCCAGCCAGTGACTGGAGTCATGGCTGCTACTAAATCCATTAGAGCTCTAAGTGATTATTTGGCTAACTAGCAGAAGATAAATGGGTAAACAGGCTGGATGCTCATTAGGAATATCTCAGTGATTCTTGGAAGTTAGCTTTTAAAATCTACACAGACACCGTGGGAAATATTTTCACATTTCTCCTTAGAGTAAGGTTGAGTCCAATAAAGACAGATGTGTACATTTGAATCTACATTGTCTGCACAGCTTTAAATTAAACCTCGTTACTTTATACATCCCATCATCATGAAAATAATCTGAATGCCATAACAGACTGATACTAAGATATGTTGTATAGTATTTTTTTTCAAGAGTTAAGTGAGTAAAAGGAAGAAGAGGCGAAGACTGAAACCTAACTTCATTATGGAAATATCTGTCTTCTGAAAAGCAATGCATATTAAAAAATAAAAAAAAAAAAAAGAAAACCTCAGAGCAAAAAAGATTCAAATGTCAAGCAATAATAAATATTAGTCTTTTAAAAATGGCATATCAGGGCAAGATGATTGGATTTTTAAACCCCTTTGTTGAAATTGTGGCTAAAGATGAAATTATCAGTCAAAAGAATACTGAACATCACCTCTTATACATGATATTGCTTCAGAGTATATATGATAATTAGCAGATATGTAAATCTTAACCAAAGCCACTTCTGCCAGGGAGGACATTACAAATCATGTACTGAAATGAAAATGTTATTGCAAAAAAAATAAAGGCAAGAAAATGAAAATCTATTTTTGGATGTGATGGAAGACCTAGACTTAGAGACAGTAAAGACTCTTTCATTAGGCCTGCACCACACTGAAAACTGATACACAGAAGGAAATCTTCTTCGCAGGCAAATTACTGAATCCCATTGTGGACAAAGGAATAAAATATAATAGTCATAGGCGTATTTCTTTAGAGGCATGAGAATGATTTGTAGTTACCTCTGTGCATCAAAAAAAAAGAGAACTAAGCAAGAAACATGCTGAAAAAGTCTTGCCTTAGGGTCTGATCCAGACCTGCTCAAGCAAAAGTGAGAGCACCCAAAAAATGTACAGCATGGGCTAAAATTTTATATTTTAAGCATTTTACACTTTACAGTTTTGTACTTTAAGAGTTTTATACTTTAAATACTCATCTCCACATTCTCCCAAACTATATAAGCACTGAAAATCTAAAAATACACGTCCAATAATCCACGTTACCTTTAGAAGGTGTTTTCTTTTCATATTTTTCTGGCTTTTCAGGTTTCTCTCTGTGAATAGCTAGAAATAAATTAGAACAATATTAATAGTTATTAAAAGCAAACAAACAAGAGAAATAAAAAATTTTGCACTTTAAGTCAGAAAAAGGAGAAAAAAGATGAAGAAACACAGCTAGACACCATGGCTATCCCTGCAAAGAACCAGAAAGATGGTTTCATCTGCTTCTGTATGCTGCTGATGCCAAAACACATGATTCAAACTTTCAAAAACTCATCTACCATCAGCTGGGGGAGGAATGGCCTTTCTGGCACAACTGAAATCCCATAAAAGAAGTTATTCGAGAAGAGTCATGCGTATTTAGGTTGTTTACTGCTTCATTTTGTTTGTTTTGTTTGCACTCCCGTTTATTGCTTTATTTTGATTGAGTGTTATTTTTGAGCTTTCTTGTTTATTACTTTGGTTCATTTCTGAAGGAATTTTTGAACTCCACATAACTAACAGTCTTTCCAGCTATGAATGATTAAACACTGTAATTAATTACAAATCTAATTGCAGTAGCATTATAACTAATGCTCTTTGGGGCTTTTTGTTTGCTTTTAATTTCCACTTTACAAATTGAAATAAAGTACACTGTAGTGACTAGCTTTCTGGCTCAGGTTTCAGAATACACTTGAGTTGTGCAATAGTCTTTGAGTGGTAGATAGTCTGGAATGTTCTCTGATATAGGCTCTGATTTGCTAATTCTTTGAGATTAATGTTTATACAGTAACTTGTTCACTGGCGTACAGAACTGATGCTTCTGTGTTTTCATATCCACTGGGTTACCCTACAAGGACCAGGCGTGTGAAAACACTCAGCTGCCTGTTTGACTCTGGCATATGAGTTTATACTAAGAACATAAAAATGTATGCATGAGCATTGCTCATGTGCTTTCCAGCTTTGTGTTGGTGTTTCAAAAGTAGGCGAGAATTGTGGAAGATAGATAATGTCAGATACCTATTTATTGCAAGTATACTTCAAGAATTAGTTCTACCCTGTTCAATACCTGTGCAACAGCCCCACTCAGTGTTGTACTTAAAATATTTTTTTCACATGGCCTGCCTCGTTACTTTTGTTTACAGGTTGTCAGGTGTTTTTCCTGGATGACCATACTCTCTTAGCAACAACAGTTAATGTGAGTTGGAAATACTCAGTGATTACTGGGAGTTTATAATAATTCAGAGTATAAAATACATCATCTCAGAAAAAAAATCAACAAACGTGCAGAAGGAATACAAAATTCTACTCAGTGTGTATGTCTGCACACATTTATATGATCTCATGATTTTTATTCATAAAATTTTATAATATATTTTCCAATCAAGGGGATATATAAATGGAAGTTGAGTAGACAATTAGTTCTGGGGTACATCAAAATGTAAAATGAATTCTGATATTAAATCATTACCTGCATGCTTTTCCTTTTTTTCAGGTTTCTCTTGTCTTTCCAGTTTATGTGTCACTAGGAAAGAAGAAATATTCAAGCATAGTAAAGAACGAACCCTGGAAAAACTTAAGAATCAAAAATAATTCCACCAAGATAAACCCTATGAGACAAAATGGCAAACTGTCTTACTCTAGAGCTATCCTGTGCATATGGGCACAGCATACATCTTACTACATGGGTGAGAGCAGACAACTCAGGCTAACAAGTTATTGCTTACTCTTCAAGCCATGGTAACTTGTCTCGGCTGTTTACTACAGTCACATCATCACTTGCAATTGTCTGCCCACTCCTGAAGAGACATTTTCAGGAAACTGTCAAGGACGAAGGCAGAGCTCACAGTAAGTGCTGCTGCCTGCACTAGAAACAGGACATCACCTGGGCCACCACACACTCTGTCAGGCAGAGGCTCATAAAAACCCAGGAATCAATCCTGGAGCATAAGATCATCACATGCAGAAATGACACATCTGTCATCTGCCAGCTGGCTTGAAAAGGATAACCAGTAATGGATACAGATAGCTAGTAATGGATACAGATAGCTAGTAATAGACACTAGCTGAGATCAGTCCCTGGCAGTGATGATCTCAGAGCCATAATTAGATGCCCAGTATGTGCAAAGTAAAGACTAACATTATGACAGTGGAAACTGCATTATGTTATCCACTCATTCACATACCTTTGCCCACTCACTTTTCTTAGGATTTTATACAATAAAGTTTTTTGGCAATAGAAAATGAGCATGTGCATTTTAGAGCACTTCAGAAAAATCAGCTGTGAACCTGTAAGCTAGATTTAACTCTTTCATCTCAGTTTAGTAAAACTCCCTTTGTCAAGCTAGAGAAAATAAGGAAGTTCTCACAGTACTGTGAAGTTCACATCTAACTGGAAGCAAAAGAAGAAGGGTAGGGAATATTGGGAGCCCCACATTTATTTATCAATACAGTGATGAAATACATAAAAATGAGTGCCTGACATAGCAGACTTAGATACTTGGGTTAATGGTTGGACTTCATGATCTCGAAGGTCTTTTCCAACCAAAACGATTCTATGATTAGATAACATTCCTAAACTCCATCACAGAAGTTGATTAGAAATTAGAATAGGGTGTTATTTATTCTCTTATCAATTGTAGCAATAGTTCACTAAATTAAGTAACACATTCCTTTTAGATAAAATACAGTTAGGTAGGGAGAATATTGGTAGGTAGGAGTTATGACAAGTTAAGACAGTATAACAATTCTTATTCTTCTTCTTTGGCTCTTTGAGATTGACTGGAATATTTTTTTCACCACTCTAAGAAAATTTAAAAAACATTAAATACTGTTCTCCTATAAAAATAAATTGAAGAGTTTCCCAAGTGTTCCACAAAATAACAGAAGTCTTAACGACGCATTCATGTTTTATTATGGGACATTTTAGTCCTTGCTCTGACATTTTTCCAAATTTCAGGAAAAAAATTTCTCTTGTTATCACCATTCCATTTTCTAGTAATAAATAATAATTCCAACAGAAACCTGAATTTATGTGTCTGCCATTAAGCTCAAGAGTCAGTCTGGCTAACTCAATGTATTTCACATTATTTATGTAAAATGGAAAAGCTCCAGTCAGAGACCATTAGAAAGTCTTATTCAACCACAGATTTAAGGAGGGAGCACATTCATTTGTGTTGTGACACGTGTGCTGTTTGTTTGTAATAAAGCAGCCATATCAGGTCTTCCTTTTTTGGATGATTCATTATGACAATTGGTCTATTTGCTCTTCCAGAATGGGTTTCTTCCTCCACTCTGAGACTTTATTAATCACATTTTTATGTAAAGCACATATTCTCAGAATGCTTAAACTGTTTTGACAAGAAGTTATGTTTCAACAAAATTCCATTTTGCAAAAATATCCTTACAAAAAGCAACGTAGATAGTGGCTCTTGGAATCCAGAGCTAACTCATGAGTGACGAGTGAAGAAGAAGTAGTATTTTGATTCTGACTCCTCAACAGGCAGATCCATATTTTTTTTTTGTTGGCATACACCACCAGCAAATTAGTAAAATCTCTCTAACACCCTCTCCCCAATGTGTCTGAAATGAATCTTGGGATTTTTTTTCTGAGGCAGGTCTCTGAGGCAGAATGCCTCCAGGGACCATGCCCTGTATTTTATAACTTACTCATTACATTTTGCCCAGAAATATTCCCAAAGACAAATATTATGCTTCAATTTATTCAACAAGGAAAAAAAAAAAGGCACCTCTTTATGCTCTGGGCATTTTTACATAAGTTAATAATATGGTAAAAACTTGTTCATTAATCTCTGAGTATAATTTTAGCCTTTCTGCAGAGTGATGAATTCAAAGTGCCATAAAAATCCTCATTCTCCTTCCAGCTGGCTTTCACAACACCTCCTCCGTCCTTAAACCTAATTGGGATTTACAAGACAGGTCTAAGAGTCAATAGATTAGACTGTTTTGAGCTACTGGTAACAAGACACAGAACATTGCATGCTGAATACATACCCTTTAGGGGTTCCTTTTTCTCAATTTTTTCTTGTTTTTCAGGTTTGTCTCTGTGAATTACTAGAAATAATAAAATTTAAATAAAATAATAAAATAAAATAAAACAAATTAAAAACAAATCACCATATAATAATTCTGTAATCTGGAAGTATTACGTATACTTAGTATTTCACCAGACAATTGAGGGAAAAAAATTGTAAATTAATATACTGTATTTTAGCTCTGTGTCACAGCTACTAGATAATGTATAGACCTTCTCAACGCCATAGTTTAATTTCAGCTCCAAGAGAAATATTTTTCCTTAAATAAGCCTTTATATGTTAGACCATATTTTTTTCAAAAGAAGTGATTATTCAGCAACCTTAAGCTAATATGCGATATCTCTTTTAGTCTCATTACACAAACACCCTGACTCTAAGATTTCTGACAGAGGAAATTATTTTCCATCCTTGACAGCATTGCTTTCTATTCTTAACAAAAAACATCTCACATATTGCTTTCCATGCTCTTTTTCCTTTATTTTTAGCTCTTACTTCAGCCACAGGACGGATTAACAAGAAAACATCTCTTTTAGTCAGAGCATAACTTCAGGAAGAGCAGCTGTTCAAGACACAACCAGCTACATGTCCTGCTAGACTCAGGCAAAGGTGAATCGTTATGGACTTTAATGGCCACCCAACTTTCAGACCATGTTTTTTGCACACAACTATGTGTATTCCACATCCTAATGAGCTAGATAGACAAAAAGGTTCCTTGTCTACCTCTACTACTAAAAGAAAAGCATTTTCTAATTTCAGGGAAAAATCGTGTTCTTTGTTATACTCACGTTTCTGCCAACAAGTAAACCACAGAAAATGCAACTGATTAGAAGACAACTGTGAGCTTTATACACAAGCACAGAAATGTCTTTGCATACATTCATTTCACCAGCTTCACAGCAAATGTCATTTCACAGAGGTACAGACATTTTTTTGGTTGGTTAAATATTTTCTCATTAGAAATTAGGTCTATGTCTTTAAGAAAAATCATTCCAAACATTCAGTAATTTCATCATGTCTTCTGTGTGTTTGCATTATACAAATACATTTCCAGTCATAACAGGTAAATTATTGTTGATAACAATTAGTTGTATGGTGAAATTAGATTGAAGGGAGATTTTTCAAAGCCTTTAAGGAATGAGGGCAGCCAATTACACTAAAAAATAGCAGGCTGTGAAGAATGCAGCAGCACTAGCAATGTATTATTGCATAAATTGCAGACTGTAACTCATGCATTTGCTTTAGGACATCTAGTAACATAGCAAGGAAAAGCAGTCTCCTCTCTCCCTATATCATGTAGAATTTAAACTGAATATTTTTTTCAGAAACTGTAGCATGCTTTTACATCTTACATTTGTATTAGCAGCTGCATCTCTGTGCAAAACACTTTGAGCCAGTGTATTATCAGTTTTGGATGGGTCAATAGCACAGTTCTGCAAGGAATACCTCTATGATGGCAGTAAAACATGAGTTTCTTCATGTCAGACAAAAGCTCGTGTAGTCTCAATGCCAAAAACTATAGCTGAACTATGCAGAACAGACTGGCAATCAGAAATCTTGGGTTTAGCCCCAGAACATCTTAATTGTGTAAGTGAGACTGTTGTGGGTTGTTTGGGGGTTTTTAATTTATTCTGGTTTTCCCATGGAATTTATCTACTTCATGCTTGGGAAAAACAAAACAAAACAAAACAAAAAAATCCACAACAAAAAAACAAACCATAAAAAAACCCAAAGCACACACACATGCACAAAACAACAACAACAAACCCACAAAACAAGCAAAAAAAGACCCCAAACAGACAAACCCACAGAAAAACACATCAAAATTGCTCTAACTAAATTGAGTGCCACCAGACCTGAAAGTGGACAGAAAAAAATAATTTAAGGTTCCTTCACATTATCAAGATGATCTAAAGGGCTTGAATGCAAGGAAACAGGAATATTTGTGTGGACTTCAAGCTAAAAACATAGGAAAGTGATCACTTGGCTTCTTCTTGAGAAACAAAAGCCACCTGTAAAAATATCTGGGCAGGGAGCCTGGAATGTGGGCAAGCAGAGACCAAGCTGGCATAAGCATAAGCTATTTTTCTCTTCCCAAAGATAGGTTGAAGGCGATCTCTGGTTAATTCAAGAGCCCTATCCTGTGTGTTGATACCCCCATAGCATCAGAGTTTGCTAGTCTCAGACTGTAATGTTTTGCATTACCTGTTATAGACACTGTCAGAGTTATGGCTTTTGGGTAGAACCTTATCCAGGAAGGACACGTAGTGCTGAAAATTAAAGGGTTCATGCTTCTGGGCTGTGGTGATTGCCCATTTTTTATTTCAATCGCAGTGCAGCACAGGCACCTAAGTCCATGGAAACTTTGGATCTGACAAACAAATATAATTTTTCTTTTGTATATTAACTCTGTTTTTTATCTTCCTGAAATGTTTGCATGTTCAACTTCATATATTGTCCTAAAAGCTCTTTCATAGAAAGTTCTTCACCATCTACAGACCTTTTCCAGATTTAGCAATGTGGATATCTATTTCTTTGTAAAAGGTTTAATACATGCCCTTTTTCAAGCTCACAGTGCCTAGGTGAAAGCATTATGTTTTAGAAGTAAGCCAGGCTGGCCATTTTGCCATGTTTTTGTGAAACAAAATAGAGTTTATAAAAGTGTTATATATATATATATATATATGCAGGTCTTCTGCATATAAAAAAAACCCAAAGAGTCAGCACATAAAAATGTTTTTAAGGCTACAAAGTCAGGCAATCTTGAGCTGAAAAATGCTAGATCTAAAAGTGTTCATTCAACTTTAATTCAACTATGTTATTTCCTTTATGACACATTTAATAATTAAAAGATCACCTCTTTTTCATTTTCAATCGGTTGCTGGAAGAATGAATAAAATTAGTTTCATGACAATTGTGTAAGCTAAAATTTTCCAACACCTTAAAGAAATTTTCTTGGATTTCCTTGCGAATAACAAGCATAAACTCAGAATGAACTGTTATTAGCATTGGAAAAAATATAACACCCCAACCTAATTTTCACTAACCTAGATTTTGGAAATTGCTGAAACATTTTTATATGACTCTGAATGAAAATTCAGCCTGAGGCTAAAAGATGAGCTCACTCAGTGACTGGAGTGTAGAAAATTTATAAATAATCTAAAATATGAGATTATAATGGAAGATTTTAAGGTAATTTAACAACAGATTCCAAACTTAATCATATAAGAACATTGGTACTTACTTCACATGAAATTAAAAACAAGAATCATAGTGTATATGTGAGAAGATGATATAGAGAAGGGAGATGTGATGTTGTTTATCATTAAAGTGTTTGAGACGGAGACACTCCCCACCCCAAAAAAGCAAGTGCAAAAAGAAATGTAGTAAGGAGGCATAATTTCATACCTAAGGGAAGTAAAAATATCTTCCCACTGAGTAAGTCTTAAGTCTACCGCTTAATATAAAGCTAGGTGATGAGTTCAGTAAGCATGAAGCAGAGATTGTTTGCTCCAGCTAACTAAGTGCTTGTCTACAAAGCAACACACAGGAAAGTTAAGATAAATGAACTAATACAATGAAGTTAGAGTGCATTAGTCAGAGAGTATTGTATCTCTGTGTAGATGCTTTTATTCAGAAGTAAAGTAATCTTAGATGGCTATGACTTAATTCTTCTTGAAGGAATACTGAAGAAAAACAAAAAGGAAGGTCATGATCTGGAGTGGGGCACAGGCTTCTGGGTGCAAACCAATAATCTAAGGAAATCCCAGCAATTAATGAAGTGTGAAGACACCTTCACTGATTGCAAACCACCTTAATTACCTGTGAAGGGAGAAGGGCCTTGCCTCTGACTTTGCCCAGATCTTCCCCATCTGGCACCAGACATGCACACGCTGCTCACTGCAGCACCTAACCCTGGGCTGGATGCAGTCCTTCAACACTGAATATAAATGCCTATAGAAGGGTGAGCCAATGTCTCATGAGTTACGTGTTTCTACAATTCACAATTAGATTTAATTGCAGCAGTCAGACAGGGTTACATCCATCTGAACTGAGACTGAGGTTTGACAGCTACTGGTGATAGTTAAACTGCTTGCAGCATTGGCTTCACCATAGGCTGCTGTAAATCCCTACAGCTAAAAAATACTTGAGAGCTGCACCTAAGCCACTACAACTATGCTTCTATCTATATTGTTACCTAGTTTAAAGTTAATTCAGGTATATCTGTAGCCATACTTCTAGAAATCAGGGTAGACAAGCATTGTGTCAATCATAAATATGCCCTTTAATTTGCTAATTTTGTCAGTTTATGTGAGTTTCATGTATGGTCCAGCTCTATTTATCTATTTAGCTGTCTCAAACACCTTGTCTTCCTAGCTACAGCAAGTTAAATTGTCTTTATGTTCTCATAATTTATCCATATGATAAAACACAGATAACATTAGTCTATGATGTCTAATATTTGTATTATCAGTATGGCCCTATTAAAAAGACAATAGGGATAGGAGGGACAAATATGTGCTACATATAGTATATGAAGTAGTTCTGAAGGGCTTGAAATGTATTTGTCAAATCAGGCTGAATCAAAGGTACTTTCTGTAAAATAAAACCAAACCCAAACCAGAGGCTGGTGTAAATTCAGAGCCATACAAGTATCTACCCTAAAATCACTGTCATTTCATGTATGGCTGTCAGAAGCAGCATTTCATCATCACATTGTCTTCTTCCATCCTTCACTCCAACAGCAATGTATTAGTGAACTGTATTTAGGAAAATCCATACCAGAGATCAGCCTCTTCCTATTTCTTCTTAATGCCCGTTGTAGCAAGAGATATTTCCCAGAAATACAGGACAATTCATTTCACTGCTAATATCAGGTTTCCTTAAAATGATCAGTCTGTTTGGATTTTGATTGGGCCTTCCATTAGGCAGAAATGTACTTATATATACTTTTATCTTGATTTATTTTATTATTTTTCCCTGTCACCAAGGTATCGCAGTTACCTCTTACTCATTGGTAGTAGCAGTAACAATAATTATCACACTAACATCTTCAACAGCCTCAGCAGCAGCTCAGAGTCTTGCAAAGTCTGTTTACGTCACAAAATGACAATGATAGGACAGCTGCCCCGTGCTGAGACAGTGCTATCCCTCAGCATCTCCCTTCAGAACAATTGCTCCAGCCCTAACCATTGCAGTGGCCCCACGCTGAACTTGTCCCAGTTTATGGATGGCTTTCCTGAACTGGGAGGCCCAGAACTAATAACTGGCCAATCTCCTGCTTGTACAGTCCAGGGTACCACTGGCCCGTGTGTAAGTATTAATTCATCAAATACCTAGTTGGAAAGACCCTATTTTATAGTAAATTTCTGTTTATGTTTATATGTAATCACAAAATCATTTCATTTCAGTGCTCTAAAGCAGGAGCAAATGCTTTGTTGAATCATTTCTTGGAGTATTTATTCTTTTCAGGATTCAATTGACTAAGTACAATAATTGAAATGGATTTAATTACTAGTGGTTTATCAAAATATTTAATTAAAAGTAAATTTTGGGGTGGAAGTTTGCCTGGCTCTCAATACTATAAGAATCTTTCTTATAATTTCAGCCACTTCCATTGAAGATTTCCATTCATTGTATCTATTCCTCATATTTTGGTACAATCTTTTCAAAACTAGGAATATGGATGGAACTCCCTTGTAAATATTTGGACTCTGATTGAGAAGGTTTGATGATTCAAAAATAAAATTATTCTTAAAAATCTAATGTCACCAAATTTTTGGATGAAGGAATGAAATTTGTTTGGGTGTTTGTTTTTATCAAAAATAGTCATTGTACCTTTAGGTTTTTCCTGATAATACCAATAAATTATTGTATTTTCACATGCTTCCTAGAGGTACTTCCAAAGGTAGGATTAAAACTCTATAAAGGTGCACACCTTTACCATGCTCTAGCTTGAGGCCAGACAGAATGTTTTCATGTAATTTTTCCTCTGACATACGAGATGCATTTTTGGGACTGAATATAAAAATTAAAAATAGAAAAAAAAATATAAACTGTCCTGTGGTTCAGTAAGTGATTGTGTAATTAAAGACTGCATTATCAGGCATAAAGGGACTTCCATAATGCCATCTGAATGCTTTTTCTCTGGTATCTTATAACTTAGTTGTCATTTCTGCAACGTTAATGTTCTTCTGTGTAAAGCAATGCACTTTTCTATAGATGAAATGGTACACAAGAGACTGTTTTGGTCAAGGCTGCAACTTCATTTGTGTTTTTAGAATACTGTGCTTGAGAAGACCTTAACTGGGATCCCTTGCTAATGGATCTGAGTTCATTATTGCCTGGCTAGCCCCCGGTACCTTAAAAAATTCCTTTTCATCCAATATGATTTATTAAGTAGTTGAGAAGCAGTTGTAGGCACTCCAGATGACCCTGATTAGCACAGAAGTGGAAAGCTAGCACTAGATGTGTATACAATATACAAACATAAAACTGTTATAAATAAATTAATATAATTTGTGAGGGCGGGTGTATGTATATATATACTATTTTTAATAAGCTTCAGCACAGCAGTGGTGCACCAGAGAGATGCTCATCAAATTTAGTCTGGCGTAACCATTACAGAGGAGGCTTTCTTAGGCAAAAAGATTCTGCACGTATCCCAGGAAACTTCTTTGTTTACATGATCTCTGAAAACCAGTTCAAACCAGTTCCTCTGGATTTTTGGAAAGTGTCAGTTCGGGGAGATTAAAAGAGTAGGTTCTTAAAATAGAGGTTTTTTCTTATCTCTGATACACACCTGGCTCACTGTTAACTATTGCTTCCTAACTTAAATGGTGCCCACTGGCCTATAAATTTGCTTTCTTCCTTGCCCAACACACTTCATGCCTTTTGCACCAGAGGAAGTTCATTAGCACTCTACATTCTTCCACCTTTGCTACAAAAACCATTTCTGGATAAGTTTGGGCAGTAGAATCTTATTCTGAATGTGCACTTACAATACAGCCACACAAACAGAAAATGTCACTATTTGTTATACATGAATTTTTGACCATTTACAGTCTGTGCTAACTGATATTTGAATGCTTTTAGAATACAATAGTGGTAAGATATGTAGTTAACATATACACTGTATATTACATGCACACATGTAGGCAAACAGACAAAAAAATGAAGTTACCCTTGAGTGGTGGTCTCTTTTCATGTCTTTCCAGTCTCTGTTTATGAATTTCTGAAAAAAAATGCAACATAGAGTTATCAATCTTAAAATAATTTTCACACATAAAAATATCAGATTCACTCTCATAATAAAAAATAACTAAGGGCTTCAAACATCAGAGCAGAGCCATGGTTTATCATATGCATATTCAAAATTATATATATGCAGACATTATATATGGTCAACAATCACAACGTTAAGTAACTTTAATAATCATTCTGTTTTCAGTTGTGCAATACAGCTATTTTAGAGTCAAGAATAGGTTTTGCTGACCTGTAACAGCTATACAGAAACATGTGTTGGTCATGAATCAGAAAAGAACTTTTACTGAACTTTTTTCTATATATGCCTTTAGTTGTTTATCAGGATTAATATTTTATGTGTTTCAAATTACCTTTGGAAGGAAAAAATGTTCTTTTTACTGTATTTTCTACATTTTTTTAAACCCCAGATGCTGAATCAGTAGCTCTAACACACAATTAAATGTAGGCTCATTGCTGTACACAAATTGCAGAGATAAAAGTTCCCAGGTAAGAGAGAGTTGTCTTAGAAAATTACTCATTTTAATCATGCTGTATACCAAATCACTGAGAGCTGCCTTATTAGAAGTGGTACAATATTCACCTTGCTATGCTAACAAAATACCTCACCTGTGACATTGATATTAAATGACTGCTATATACCTCTGTAATTGAATTTTTCCTACTGTCCTTATTGTGCCAAAACCAGGGTTTGAAAATGCAAAGTGATAAATTTGAGAAAAAGCAATCCAGACGTAAATCAATCTTGCATAGTGTGCTGTTTGCTTACAATAGTAGAAATTAAAAGGCTGTTTATTATAGGTGCACAATAAAATCATTAAGACTACACAAAGTGCCAGGTTTAAGGTATTGCGCATATATTTCATGCAGGAGGCCTTTAAAAATTGCTGTGGTTTTAGGGAATTTCTTACTGCTGGTTTGACTGCAAAATCTATATGGAGCAATGACTGTAGAGCTGGCCATCTAAATCAGCCTCACATTCACAAGCAGTGAAGCTTCTTTGACACAAATACTTCAGTAACATACACAAAAAGACACTTTCTAGACAGCTCTGTGCACTGAGAACCTCATCGAATTGCTGCTACAATTTGGATACCACACATCACGAAAAACCCTACACAAGTTCCTTGAAGTGAAATACACCTTCATGAGACATAATTGGGTGTCTATCTGCTTTCAAACATTGCAAAGTGTGCCATCATTAAGAACCCTTCACAAGCTCACTGTTATAGTTTGAATCATCATAAAAAACTGCAGCCTGGCATAACTCAATTCTGAAACATTACAACCTGAATTTTCCCAGCACAAATAACTCTGGTCTCAATATATCCTGATCTTGATCAATTTACAAGACAGACAATAGTGCCTATTTGCCAACTCCAAACTATTTAAAATAAGGAAACACATTAGATTATTGGAGATATTCTTCTTCCTCTTCTGAGGGTTTTGATACTCTCGGCTTCATCTTTTATGACAAATAGCTTTAATTCGCTAGTAATCACATCATATCTTATTGTTGAGTTGACAAAGCAGCTATAATATCGTAGAATACTTACATGGCCAGTTTAAAGCATGTAATTTATCTCTATCAATGTGACACATTGCTAATAAATCCTAAATATTATGAATTTAAGTTTAGAAAAATGACAGAATCAAACAGCAGCAAGGATAATCTTTGTCACCACGGCAACCATCCCGATTCCTTATGAGATGACAGCACTGTTTATTAAATTATTGTAAGGGAGTATATATTTTAAAAGCTGTATTTCATTGTTTGTTTTCTTCAGTTATCAAGCAGACATGAAAAAATATCTTTCCCCTTGTGCTTCTTGGGTTTTCAGCAGATAAGTACTTAATTTCCTTAAGTACAGATACTGCTTGACAGCAACCTCTCTAGACCTTGGGTCTTGTGCAGATATACAGAGGATGATTATTTTAAATAACTCCAAACAAGGGAAGATAGTAGTCTCCTCAATGACCAGTTCAAGATGCTGGAAGTATAAATATTCAACTATATCGTTAGCAGGCTGATGTATCTATGTACTGTTGACCCAAAGCAGGCCCTCTACAATCAGCTGAGGATCAGTATCACAGGCAGCTTTACAGAAAATCCCTGGTGAACAATCAGTTTGGCTACCAGCTTCCCCCACCCCTTATCCAGATAATTTTCATTAACAACAGTTCAGGGTTCAAAGACAGCCTGGCGCTGGCTGTGAACTACAAAGCCCCAGCTCCAGGAAGATGAAGGTGGGAGAATCACAGAATCATAGAATTGTCAGGGTTGGAAGGAACCTTAAAGATCATCCAGTTCCAACGCCCCTGCCATGGCAGGGACACCTCCCACTAGAGCAGGTTGCTCAGAGCCCCATCCAGCCTGGGCTTAAAAATCTCCAAGGATGGGGCTTCCACCACCTCTCTGGGCACCCTGTTCCAGTGTCTCACCACCCTCATGGGGAAGAAATTCTTCCCAGTGTCTGACCTGAATCGACCCATCTCTAGTTTGAATCCATTCCCTCCAGTCCTGTCACTGCCCGACAGCCTAAAAAGTCCCTCCCCAACTTTCCTGTAGCCCCCTGAAGATACTTGGAGGCCACAATAAGGTCTTCTTGGAGCCTTCTCTTCCCCAGACTGAACAGCCCCAACTCTCAGTCTGTCCTCATAGGGGAGGTGCTCCAGCCCCCTGATCATCCTTGTGGCCCTTCTCTGGACACGTTCCAGAGCATCCGTGTCCTTCTTGCTCCAGAACTGGATGCAGGACTCCAGGTGGGGTCTCACAAGAGTGGAGTAGAGGGGGAGAATCACCTCCCTCGACCTGCTGGCCACGATTCTCTTGATGCAGCCCAGGATATGATTTGCCTTCTGGGCTGCAAGAGCACAATGCTGGCTCATGCTGAGTCTCTCATCCACCAAAGAGAAAAAAATTCCAGTCCCCTGAATCCATGGGGGATAGTGGTGCAGGACTGTGCAGGTTTACGTTGGCATGAACAGAGAACATAGCCCCTCATGGTAGGGAACAAGGAGATTCCCCAAGTTCTTGATACAGTTCCCTTCTTCATCTGCTCTTATGTTTCCTATTCTGACTTTTCGTTATCTCCTTCTTTAACAGAAAAAAATATATAGCATTATTCTTAGCTATTTTAATTGTACTGCATTGTGATAGCACCTATGGGTTTCAGCCCACTTGAATTTCTTTAGCTTCCACATGGAGTCAGATAACATGATATAATATCCCATTCCTGCAACACAGCAGTTCAGACTTCAAGAAGGCTACATTTCTTCTCTTAGTGGGAAAGCACAGCCCTGCATCTTACTTCATTAGAGGATGAAGTGGTGAGTAGCAATCTGGCATTGCTAAAACAGCTCCTAGACTTCACCCTCTGCTGAGATTCCATCTTAGGGATAAAATATACCTTAAAAAGCCAACAAACCAAATAACAAATGTCAATGATATGAGAGGTAAAGTGAGAGGAAAAGGGATTATAGTCCCCATCTGAAACACAAGAATGATTTACTCCAAGTAACCCAGAAAATCAACAAAAGAACAGGGAATTTATCTCTGATCCCTGATATTCAATATTATCCCTTTATGCTTAAAGCCACCCTGTTTCTACTTCAGTAATGAGTGAAGGGAGGGTAGAATATAGGTAGAAGAAGCATAGTGAGGATGGAATACAGGTTTAACCTATTTACTGTTTTAAAGGTATAAACCCAGAATGAACAGATGAAATTTCACTTGAAATGATAACACATTCTTCTTTCTAAGCAAATTTTAACAGTTGGTCATCTTTTTTTCATGACCTTTTACAGGTAACACAGTGCTTTCACATTCTTTCTTTTATAAATATCTAAGTGTGAAAAGGAAAACTAGTCCTGTTCAGAGTCCTGGTGAACCAGAGGTTAACAATTTACTTTGGAGCAGTTAAAACCCTTAGAGCTATTGCCAGCAATTTAATGGGGCTATATCTTTGCTAGTTTATCCAGACTAATTGGTATCAGGCAGCTGATTATCCTGAAGAGTTGGTGGAAACAGATACAGAGGGTAAGAGTGAGTGGCATTAAGAGCTTTAGAAGATGAGAGGTTTGTCATTTCTAATGTGTTTCTAGATGCTGTCTGTATGAAGAATTGTAGTCAATGCTCTTGCTGCTGGTATCCTCAGGAGAAATTTGCAATTGTGCAGCTGATGTCTATTTTTAATCTAGATAGTGCCTTGTGGTGAGGGTGACAGTTATCCTTGTGGGGCTAGGAGGAGAATAAAGGAAGCGGTGTGTTAGAGCAACTTCCAGCTAGCTACTAATACATCATGTAGCTGTGCTCTAAAGGGAGAAAAAAAAATTAATAGTTTTGCAACAGGAAAAAACACGAGGGGGGGAGAAAAGAAGAAATATTTATTTTGGGAATTAAATTGGAGTATTGTGCCTACATCCAAGATTCAATGACTATGTAACAGAAGGTTTTAAGTATCAGCATTCAGAGTTGAAGTGACACATGACTAATTTAGGTGACTTCCCTACTAGCTTGCTAATAGAATAGTCTTATCCCCCACGTTTTCTTAGGTTTTGCCCTGTTCTGAGGATTCAAAACAACTTCAGGTTGGGGTAGAGGACAACTTTTCCTGAAATCATGTGTTATAAGATATTCCTTGAAAATGTGACAGGAGATAAATTTCCTCTTACTGGTGAAAATGCTGAACAGTCTGTGTGCTCATCTACTGCATGAGATACCAGGCCACAGTGCCTCTTGATT
This sequence comes from Chloroceryle amazona, assembly GCA_027560015.1. Classification (NCBI taxonomy): domain Eukaryota; kingdom Metazoa; phylum Chordata; class Aves; order Coraciiformes; family Cerylidae; genus Chloroceryle; species Chloroceryle amazona. Next base: position 258,184 of record JANHFX010012218.1, read on the forward strand.
TCAGAACTGTTTATCCAGCTCTTTGCAAACCACAACTACAATTTAGAGTGTGAATGAAGGTTTCTTTTTCCTTTTATTTCTTCTTTCCTATTTCACACAACTATACAGCTACTTCTTCATTTGCTGTATGAGACTGCTTTTGACAAAGTCATAGAAGACCATTTCTCATTCTTCTTGGTGCAACCCCCTGCTCTGATGTATATTTACCCAAAACAACATAACTGTTCTAAATTGTCAATGTTGCTGTGAAGTTGACTGGTCCTAAACCCATTCAGCAAAGCTCAGCTACTTCACCTTAGTTGCTTTCATTCCTTCCACTCTCTACTTTGTTTGGCATCACTAAACAGCTATTGGATATAGAGAACATGACCCTCAAATATTTCTGGACAATTTACCTATCTTGAGTAGCATACAGCAAACAAGTATTTCCTTTATATTTCCTCAAGAAAGCAGGTATTTAACGTGGCCTTCAAGATATATGTTAATCCTCCTTTATAAAGCCAGAATAGGACAAAAATAAATAGATCAGATTCCAGTTCAACAGATATTCAATTGTTTCCACACTATTGCAGTTTCACTGGTCTATTATAGAATTTCACTGTAGATGACCTGCTGACATCTTCATCATCATGCTGAGGAGTGCTTTGATTCCAGAGTGATTTTTTTTATCTTGGTTTTATTTTTACAAGACTATACAGCAAAGGAGATTCATTATGAGGAAGGTATTTTCAGAACAGTGTGTATGCTATTTTCATAACATCAAAACATCCCAGCCCCTGTAAAGATTTTATCATAAACCACTCTTTCATAATCTCCAACTTTATAAACTGAGGTTATTCCACTCCTCCTTTCTCATTATCATCAAGACAACTGAATAGAAGTGTATCATTATATTAATACATGCATATCAAAAGTTTTATCACAAAATCACTGATTAGTGTCTTTGACCTTTCTGCTGTGTTACAGTATGTTTTGGGCATTTTCATGTATCTACCAAGGATGCTTAAAAACTTAACTCCACAAACTCTTTCAGTACAAAATTGTCTTTTAGCAAAGTAGGAAAAGACTCATTTTTCCTGAAAAGCTGAGATGAGAGGAAAAGTTTGATAGAAATCCCCAAGGCTTAAGTATCAGCTGTAAACATGGGAGCTGTTATATAGCTCTCATAACATTTGTTTCTGTGAGACAAATCCAAAAGTTGTACTACATCCTCAAAAAAAAAGAAAATTAAAAATTAAAATGAAAATTAGCTTGAAAGGCTAATTCCAGTTTAGGAAGGCAAATGGAACTTGACACTGTGCACAACCATTTATTTTCTTTTCTTTCTAAAGCCTAACTGATTTTTTGGGGGATTTTCTTTTACTTCTGGTAAGGTTTCCACAAACAGTATCTTAACAGGAAGGGCTTTAAAGGGAGGTGTGTAGCTGAAATTATCTTTCAGTCATTATCCTGTAAGCAGCACTGGCATCCTTCAGGAAGACTAGACACAGACTGGTTTATATGTAGGAATTTTAAAGAATTAAAAGTGGAAGATATTAAAAGATCTTCAACCCTAAATATTTTTTTACATAAAAGTCATTTTTATTCCAAGTATACTGTCCCGGTTTGAAGGAGACCAGAACAATTTCTGTTCAGTGATTTTACTTTTCCTTCGAGTCTTTTCTAAGTAACTGCACTTTCTGATGTTAACAGTGTATTTATGCAGACAGTGTCTGCTTCTAGCAGTGGTAATGCTCAATATTTACAGTTACTGCCAAGGAATGGTTTGCAGAAGTGCTCTTGCTTATACTTGCTCCTGTGGAGACCAAGGTCATTGCTAAATCTTGTGTGCCACACTGAGGGTGCAGAAAGTAAAAGGATGAATCTGTGGGGAGGAGTAGACAGGACAGGTGACCTTAAACTGACCAGCAAGGGATTCCATGCCATATACATCATACTTAGTATAAAGCTGAAGGATCATGAGTGTCAAGCTCTCTTCTTCAAAGGACAGCTTTGAAGAAAGACTCTGTGTGTTCTACCTTCAGTCCCAACTCACGTGTTCCTGAATCCTGTTACAGAATCCACCTCCTCAATCCAGTTCCCATCTGCTGCTGAGTCCAGTCTGGGACTTCCCCAGTGCCTGCTCCACAACATCAGTTGTGATTTAATTACCATCAGGGTGCTGGGTTTGATATTGGCTTTGTAAATATGTCTATATATTTCATTTTGTTGTTATTATTCTCATCAAAGGTTGTTTAATTTTCTAACCCATAAGTCTCTCTCCCCTATTCCCTTTCTCTTCCCCTTTGGTAAGGGAGAGGACTTAAAGAGAGCATCTGTTGTAGGTCTAGTGGCCAGGCCAGTCCTCACGCTTGACATAGATTAAGACTGGGGTTTTTTATTCCCAGACTGCAGTACTATACCTTGGTTCTGAATGTAAAAGGAATGCTAATTACACTTTGATTAAAACAAGCAAACAATCAAACCGCAATAACCCCAAACCCAAATGAATCAGTGATAGAGCCATGTGATCTAAACCAGGCTTTTCTTTTCCTTCTGAGGAAAGAAAAATTGTCTTGACATGTTTCTTTTTATGGATTCCAGCCTGCAAAGATGTTATCGGTCCATTTTTTAATGACGTTTTTCATAATCAAATTTATTAATTGTGTATAATTTTATGCAGAAAAAAAATGCAGACAAAACATGTAGACCTCTAAGTAGAGCAAAATGTTGTCTACAATAACACATAAAACCTCTAATGTTGATTAGCATCAAATAAATTTTCTCCTATATCAGTCTATTCAATACAGATTTTTTTGATTATTATTATTATTATTTTTTTTTTGTGAAAGGAGGAAAAAAAAAGAAAAATAAGAGATCACAGGACTAACCCCAGTTCCTCCACTCAGCTTTTAAAGAAAGTCAGCTTTGCAGATCCTACCTTAATGTATTAGTCTGCAAATATATATTCCTATAAATTAAATCACTTTTAGATCCAAGCTTTTTTTTTCCAGGGTCTGGTATGCAGAAGAGAGAGAACGTTTCTTAGGGTCACGAGCATGGGGCTCTGCTTGCTATGTCCTCTCCTTGGCACAGTAGTAGCTGTGAGATGATCTGAGTTTAGTTAGAAACATGAAGGCCCCCCAGTTTTGGTGCTGTGGGTTTAACTGAGTTTTGGACAGCCCTGTCACTTCCCAGATCATCCATTTACTCTATCTCAGGCAGAGCAGGCTCCCAGCCAGGGACTCATCTTCCAAATACTTCCTTCTCAGGGTGAGAACATCCTCAGTGCTCCACTGCTGGGGCACAGATGATTTCCATGGAGATAACATAGAGAGTTTCACGCAAGGTTTTCCCTGATTTAAGAGGATAGTTTAAACAGCTGCAAAGCTCCATGCTGATGCACTTCTGCCCAGGATTCCTACGAGCCCTGTGGCTCAAAGTTCTCTCTGTATCTTTTAAAAAATAGCTGGAAAGTTTGGATTAAAATGTTTCAACTCGAGTGGAAACCCAATCACTATTCCTCAAGAGGCAAAAGCATTATAATTGAACAGCCCTGTTCCCTAGTGGTATATAGTTTTATTTCATCTGGATAACATGGAAAATATTTTCTTTACATTATAAAAATGCTATTTAATAGTGGATATGCTATTACTGTATCAATCAGAGCAAGTAAAACAAGCTGAGATTGTTAAAAGAACATTAATAAGAAAAATGGATGCCACAAAAATGCAAAATGCAAAAAAAATACGTATCTGGAAAAGCAGTTTAGCATATGAGATTTGAATCAATCAATGATTTTCATCTTTTTACACAGGTTGTACTTTACACAAAGATATGCAAAATGCTTTGTAGTAAAGTGTAGCCTAGGGAGACAGTGAAAGCCTTTTAGAGAGATCTATAATAGTAACTCATACACAGAAAAGTGAACATTACCATATGGCAACATAAAAGAAACTGAATTCAGAAGGTATTACCAGTACAAATAGATATATACTTTAGGGATGAATGGAACTGCATAATTAATTTCTAAGACACACATATATCAACCACAGCAGCAACTCAGTTTTCAGGTAATATCTATGGTATTCTGAATTTCTTTTCTCTAGTCCATTTCCAATTTTATTTTTGGTTGGAAAATGTTTTCTCAACATGAATATTATCTCCAGAATATTATCTCCCCACTTGTTGTCTTTATTTTTTTCCAGATTTGTTGCTGTATAAAAAAAAAGGACTCTAAATAATAAAAGGTTATGTTCTAATTTCAGTATTCTGCCCAGAAATAAATTTAGCTGCCATGATAGGTAGTAATGTGAATTTTTCCGGTATTCTTGATATAAACTTTAGTAATAATAAATGATTAATTATATATGTAACTTATAGGTATTTAAAACTTTAGAAAATGCTTCTAGTAAAGATTTTTAAATGTAAGAATTTTCATAGTCACCTGCGGGCATTTTAAACATCCTGAAGTACTCTGGTAGTCATCAGCTACCCTATAAAAAGTGCACTTCTCCCATAAATCCCGTGTCATTTCTACCAGTCCCATGCTATATCTGAGACACTGTGTGGTATCTAAAATAGCACTGGTCAGCTTTGTTTATTCACCTGAATCCTGCCCAGTATGTTTCTAGTGTGGAAGAAGGTTGTTGGTCACTGATAATGACTTAAAAGCAAAACCTCCTAATGTATACAAGACTTATTTAAGATAACAGATGAGTGTGACTAATTGTTGTTTAACTAATCCTATGGGAATTTGAGAAAGAAAAAATGCCATCTTCAAAATCTTGGTTTGAAACCTAATTGGTTCCAGCAACTTACTGCCATGGTTATTTTGCTCCCTAATGTTAATGTACATTGGGTTCTTGGGTTCATAGATAGCAGTAGGTGGGTTGCAGCCACACAAGAACTGCATCCCTGTTGAATTCAGGGGCACCATGGCCCAGGGCATCCCTGACTGGGGCAAATGTCTACATATGGAGAGCTGTTTTGGAAATTATCACTATATTTTTAACAGTTCTTATACCCTCCCTAAGCATTTGTACTGATCAGTCTTGGGCAACAAGAAGGACATCTGTCCCATTCACTGGGTGAGCTGGACTTTTGGTCTGATGATATATAACTATTCTTATGTACTTAATAGATAAAAACCACCTGGTACACACTATAAATACCAGGACTAAAACTTGTAAATATTTGTCAGTGAATATTTGTCACTATGTTTTTTCCTATCCTGCCTGAATACCCAAACCAGTTCTCTTTCAGGCTTATACAGGCCATAATATCAAAACCACTTTCAATTTCAAATTAGCAAAACCTGTCCCAATATTCTCAAAGCAGGTCCTCCTACCTCTCCTCTTTCCCAGGAAAAGGTTGATTTTTCTGTTTGCTTGATCATTCTTAAAAGGAGATGTAGGAAATTATCTGATCTGAGAACATTTTCATTTGGGAGCATTTTGTTTGTTGCCACTTGTTCAGATGAATACCCAGAATTGAACAAACAAATAGTTTGTGCTGAATAAATTTTTAGTGTTCTAACCTTGGGGTGGAGAGAGTTTTAATGTAAGTAAGAGTCTGGAGTCAGGCCTAAAGAATCTGTACCTTGGCCAGACCTGCTGAGGGTAAGTCTGTGTAACCATCAGAAGTTGCCATGTCTTTTAGGAAGAGCATGACACGTATGTCTTCATCTTATTAATAATCAGCTCAATAGTCAGGCAACAATATTCTCATTTGGACTGAAGACAGATGGATAATGTTATCTGCCAAAAAATTGAATAGTAATTAACAAAATTTTTTTCAACCTTAAACATAAATTTCTGTTGTTTTAATCTATGATTTTATACCTGCATTTTTCTAAATAAATAAATAAACAAACAAACGTTTTATAGGCAAGTAAGAAGATTAGGATGGTTTCAAATAACTATTGTATACATCTTTTTACCTTATCCATAAGTTAACCCACAGAAATTTAGAGATTCATCTCTACTGCAAGGAAATCGAATTTATTTTGATTGTTGGTGTAGAATAATTTTACGCCAATAAAAGATAGAGATGGTTAACAGAGTCATGATGATGCTTTATTTCTTACTCAGCTTTCTAACTTCATTGTATTTATTGAAATGAAAATTATTTACATAGTGACTTGTGTGTGTGTGTGTGCAAGAGAGCAAAAGAAAACAGAGAAAGAATTTAATCTAATCCCAAATATAAAATCAAGGAAGGATATCTTACCAAAAGTATTTCCTAAGGTTCAATGTATAATTTTAAAAATCAAACAATTCAGACCTTAGAATCTTTTCCAATAGTTCCAGCAACTCATTCCTAAGACCATATACCAGATTCATGTTTCCTTGAATAAAAAATCAACTATTTTGAAGGAGAAGATTCTACTTTAACGTACAGAAGCCACTACTACACTTGCACAGCTTGTCAGGTGTACCCTGGATAGGTAAATAAGGAATCTATGTTTGGATTTCAATTTCTCAGTTACCCATGTGTAAACTGGAGAGAAGCATCATAACAGTCTAAAAATGACAATTTTAGCCATGGGTGACAATGCTGAAGTGTCTGCACTTGCTTATATTTTACAGATCATTATTTCCAATTTTGTGCACTAAATTTCCAATCTCTTTTCCAAACTCACAACTGATGCCAGTATTGTCCACCAAAATAAAAAGTAAAAAATATATCTTACTATAAAAATAAGTTCTAGTAAAAGGAACCAAAATATGAGACAATATACAGCTGCCAAATAATTGAATTTTTCTCTAAAGGTTAAACTAACCCTGAAAAAATGAATAAGATTATCAGTCATAACCATTGTTCTAGAAAGAAATGAAGCCAAAAACATATTAAGCCTGCAAGAAACAGTTATTAGGCTTCCCAATATCTTTTGACAAAGTCCTCTGCAAGTTTTAGTATGTTGACAATATGCATTGTTAAAGACTGCAAAGTCCTCTACGGAATAATCTTTCACTACCTCCACAAGAACACTATTTTTCCCGGACAATATCAAATGGCCACTCTTTTCCAATTATTAAAGATAAATATTAGTGATAAGACTTGGACTGACAAAGCAAATTGCAATAAAAAAGACAATTAAAGGCATTTTCATCCTTTTTAAAGGATTCTGAAACTGATATTAGTCCTGATGCATGCGCAAGCCCATTGTCATTACTTTTATTATCTTTGCTTGCAATTTACATTTCGAAGACGACGATCTTTACTTTCTTTGGGTATGTAATTATCATTATACCTTTCTCTTTTTACTGCATTCAGTGTCCTTACCACTCCCCTTGAATTTTTTCCAGCATGTAACTGTATTGTGGTAGCAGCAATCTTCTTCTTTTTTCAGTTACAATATGTCATTATAAAGTAAATTCTGTGCTAACATTTTAGCATTCATAAAATCTGTTATTCAACACAGGAAAAAAAGTGAAGACTTGTCCTTACACCAAAAATAGGTATGGAGATTTTTCAAGAACTGTCAGCCTATTCATGAATACCACAATAACTGTAGGTTAGATCCAATACAAATACTTAAAAATCAGGCACAATAACTATAATGGACATTTCCAGAGTGAAATTTGAGAGAGGTTTCCTGTAAATATGTGCAACAATTAAACCTATTCCCCTTCTGGAGACAGCAATTGTGTACTGCACAATCTCACTGAGTCAGTTTTTTGTTTAGGGTGTTCAAATGCCACAAGGATAAAAGCCACCTAAAAAAAAAATCAATCACAAAACTATAAATAATAATGCTGTACAAATTGGAAGGGACTTTGATGCAGAAATGGTCCTTTATATGAAACCAGAGAATATTTCATTACCTAAAACTTTTGTTATGACTTTGTGGATCTAACTACTAACATTTTGATACCCCAAAAGTCTCCAGATTTATTTGTATAGCTGATCCTCCCTTGGGTCCAGCTCTAGCAGCTGTCACGTGGGAAAAATCATGGTTGCATTTTCTTGTTTTGTTTTCGAAAGCTTTTCTTCTGCAACTCCTATTTCTGGACTATTTAGCTGCAGCTATTCAAAGAGATCTGGACCTTGTGCTCAGTGGAACAAACTGTGATGTGAGTGCTACCTGCACGAGCTTGTCTGAGCCTTTGCCTCACCTCCAAGGTAGAGCTCTCTGAAAAATTCCATATAGGCTTCGACTCTCACAATTCAATCCCTTGATATTTACACAATTTTAAGAGAAGCCTGCAAAGAGAGACGCTAAGAGCTGTGAGGAGCTCACCCATGCCTGTCACTGAGGAGACATGCACAATACTCTGCACTGACATTTCTAAGGGACTTGTGGCTTCAGGCCAGATATGTTTTATTTCTGTAGCCCAGAAAAAGAGGTGACAAAATCCAGTATAATCAAGGCCAGATCCTAGCTGACAGGATGAAGTTGAGACATCCAGTCATCTGGAGACGCTAACAAGTTATTTGAGAATGTTGTTGTGTGAAAGCTTATGGCTATGCCCAGAAATGGCCTTAGACCACTTTCTTCAGCAGTCCTAGTCAGGAAACAGCTTTTTGCAAGGAGACAAGGATGGAACACCTTATCCTCTGAAAAATAAAGGGAAAGGTTTTGAGCACACATCCAGGAAGTGGGAAAGACCCTACAAAATCTGATTTACCACCCAGGCAGATGAAGCATATTTCAATCTGGTCATTTTCACATCTGTTTGACTGAATTAACCTATAAGATACCAGATCCAGAGGAATCACCATCTCCTTGTCCATTTCATTCACACCAACAATGTAACGGCAACAGACTTTCTCAGGCATTTATCTCCAGAGCAGGGCTATGAGCTTTGAATACTGAGGAAAACATTTCAAACTGGCAGATACTCAGTTCCTTGGATGAAAGACTTGGATGAAATCCAAACAATCATCTCATCACTTCCAACTGACTAATTTAAGCATTTTCCAGCTTATTTTGATGGCTTCTCTGAATTCTCTTTCTACAGCCTAGTGTCCCAATGCAAAATGTAAGGCATGTCACTGATTTCCAAAGAAGGAGGCATTGCGATGCTGACCATGACGTTGCCCATAATATTTCAATGAATTAAGCCTTCCCAGCATTGAAGTATCTCCATAGTACTCCCATCCTAGCCAGCTACACTGGCCCATGCTGGCCACCTTTCACTCGTGTACCTAGCATCCCTGCCAACAGCACACTGCAGCTTCAGACTCTTTGCACCCACTGTAAAACTAGCAATACCTTTGCCTCTTTGGGAGAAGAGATAAGGCAACACTGAGTTTTTTTGTGATTCTTACTGATTGAGTAAAGAGATAGAATGTTTTCCTAAACCATCTATAAGTTTTCTTCAGTCCTAACACAAAGCATCATCCAAAGAAAGATGGATGGTCCTGGACTTCAAGCTTATTAATTCCTTGATACCCATTGAGACTGACAAAATGTGTCATTAAATAGCAGCCTGATCCAGTTCCAATTAACTTCAGAGAAAATTGGATTGTAATCTCACCGCCAACTCTGGTGATAGATTCTTCAATATGGGCATCTACCTATTGAGAATTTGATGGATACCAAATTCAGATCACACAGAGCTGGTTACGCATCTTGTTATTATCAAGCTGTGCTCAATTTGGAGGAAAAACCACACCCTAGTTTTGGAAAGCTTTCCACCCTATCACCAATATCTCAATCCTTCTAATATATTTTCATTTTAATTTAATAGAGGTTGAACTTGTTTTATGTTTCAGCATAAAAATTTTAAGGTCTGAAAAGATTTATATCATAAATCCTTCTTGCTTCACTTGTCTGCTTTAAAAATTCAGTGATAGCTAAGTAATTTTTTTCAGAAGATTCAGAAGTAGTCATTATTTTAGGGTCTAGCACTGGCACAAGATGAAATGCTTTTACAGCACTTCACCATAATTTCTTGCAAAATATTCTTTCTATATTATTATTTCTAAATATTATTTCTATCCAGACATACACATAACTCCTATTTGCATTAATAGGAGTCCCACATGCAGGGCAAGGGTACAGAAACTATTTCTATAATTCTATTGGGGTTTTATGGACATTTTTCAGATTTTCTGGGTAATAATGAAACAGACAAGAAACAGTCAAGAATTCTCACAGAGCAGCAAACAGGACAGAAAGTATTATTAGTCGAGTTTCTTATTTAATGAGTTTGTTAAAGCACAATTTAAAAGATTGGTAGACTGACATCACAGATATACTAGTTAATTCTTAAAATGATTGCAAAATATTGCCCTCTCTAGTAAGGCAAAAGACCAACCTTTTTTCAGGGAAGGTTCCACTTCACCTAAACCAAGAGAAAAAAAAAAAACACATCACAGAAGAGATAGCCATATATTTTTTCTCATGTTGATTGAATTTAATTGAGACAAAAAGAATTCTATTCTTTATATGCTAAATGGGAAGCACTCTATTCCAAGATTTTGGATTTCTCATGTGTCTCTTAACCATAGACATTTTCCTGGGTGTAGGGTAGATAAAGTCAAAGTGCAGCAGTAACCAAGGAAACGTCCAAATCTGTGTTTGTGCTTCTGAATGTTAACTTGGGACTACAATTTACAATTCGCTTGGTTTTATGCATGTTTCCATATTTTAAGGAAAGGCCCAGTGGATCCGTTTTAGTTCCAACTGATAAAATGGATATGCAGGCTAGCAAGATTGTAAATCTAGCAATGCTTCCAGTGAAATCCAAGGCAAAAAATATTTTCAGTGGAACTATGAGCGCTTGATTGCTGCTGCAGTGTGTTATTCCACCTCCATGTAGGACATGGAATTTAAAGGAGTTAGCCTGAATGACTGTGGCGAGTGTGAAGCCTCAGCTGCACTGACTGATGCACACAGTGGGCAGGGAATTCACATGCCCTTACTTTTAATGAGATAGGGCTGTAAGTTGCCTACTGCGTTTTACACTCCTGGTAGATTTTGATGAAATTCCAGTTGGGTCAAAGGCTGGTAGGACTGAGGCTTCCAAACACTTAGTGAGCATTCAGATCTGGAATTTTTGTATGTCAAGTATTTTATGACCTTTCCTACTTGCGTTAACATTTATCCACTCAACTATTTGAAAGCTTGCAGGTGTTTTGGGAGCTCTGAAATGATAACAAAATAACACTGTTCAAAGTTTAGGAAGCTCTCCATATTTTACCTTCTCTGTTTCTCAACCATATGAGAGACTGGCTTTCTGCTAGTTGCAAATCATATCTCAGAACAGGATGTCTAGTTCACAAGTAGCAGCTCATTAGTATTCACATATGGTGCTATTAAAAAACCCCTCATGCACACATTTAAAAGCTAGAAATTTGATGATATCTGAAGTTTATAAACAAATGAGTAAAAGCTCTTTCAGTACATGTTGTTTGTTAATTAAATTCTAGTATAGCCAAATAGACTATAAAATAAACTACCATGAAATGAAGATGTCACTCCTACACTCATTGTGTGTCAGAATGACCAACACCATATGACGTGATGATCCACTACTGCTCTGCTCATAACAGAGAACTACTGTTTTCATAACAGAAGGATAATTATTTTCAAACTTGAGATGTTAGCAATTTACTGTCATTTTTCAGACAATCTCAGATGAAGAATGCTACTATAATGGCAGAACTATAATTTCTAGTAAACTGAAGTATTTGCAATAAGCCATCCAAAATCCCCTTAGTTCAGCCAAAATGCTCCTTTTTCTTACTTTCTTCTGTTTTCAATATATTGTCCTGTCATCAATATATCAAACAAAAAGAATCTAACTTTCTTGGTCTATCCTGCATATTTGTCAGGGATCTTAGATTCTTGCTGATTAAAAGAAAATAGTTATTGCCATTCTCTGAAGCAATATCCTGAATGCATATTGTGGTTGTGGCTTTGAAGTCTTGTATAAATTAGTATTCTTTACTTCTAGATGTACTAATGGTAATATTTAATTCTGACAGCTTTTCTGTAATAGTACATTAAAGACAAGCTGAAAGCTAACAAAGAGACCAATTTACTGATTGGAATAGCCAGTAGATGCTGTATTAGCAACAACGTTCACTTTCCATTTTGTTTGACCTTCTTGCCTGTGAGGTTAAAAGCTGAGTAAGCCAACTTAATGCATGTAAAACAGCAGTTAGAGCAGTTACAGAAGTCTTTATATTACAAATACCTTCATCACTGTCATCATCATCACTCCATACGAAGTCAGACAGTAAGGAAATAAAGCCATAAATCCAGTCAGTGGATTCTTCCAATGTCTCATGAATGATTCTCAGTGGTTCTGTGCTGAGCTTGTTAACAGATCTCCCTGAGTGCAGAGTTCAAAACAAAAACAGTTTGAGAAAAAGATTCAGTGATTAAAGTTAATCATTTTATGAAGGACTAATTATACTATCTCCTTTATCAGAAACAAAGATTGTGAATGTTATTTTTTTATTATTCAAGGGTTTGAGGACAGCTCTCCTTCCTGTGCAAGGCTGGTATAAACTGTATCCTACCGTACTTGCTGTTCTCAAAATGATTAAGGAGACAGTGGATAACTTGATCTGATACTGCACTCCAAGTTCTAGCTCTTCTTCTAAGGTTTGATTTGGTAAAGTATAAATATAGATTTGTTTCTACCTAATATTCATCCTTTTAGATAATCTATTCCTTTAAACCCAGATTTTTTTATTCTAGCTCAGGTCATCTGCCTCTTGATGCCTGTTTCATTGCCATCTGTGTCCCTCTCCTCATGTCACATCTCCCGTTGAAGCCTCTCTTTTACCCAATTCCTGGTTGGGAAAATTGCCAAGCCCTTGTTTAACCACACAGGTCGTATCATTGCCATGGAGTACATGTAAAGAACGGGAAGAAGAAAGCTGTGTATACTTGGGCCAAAATAAACCTGACTCTGGAATGAAAGGGAATGCAACTCCAAATTGTGACCCAGAGACAGCTACTCCAAACACATGCTCCTGTTTATCTGGTTCTTCTCTGATAACTTTTCTAGAGTTTTTTTCACATACATTAGTGCACATCTGTATATGTAACTGATTCTGGTCTTACTGCCCCTAGCTGGCAAACAAGGAAGCTGTGCAGTTGAATGTGCTCCACTTTCCTGGGACCTGTAGTGGAGGTGAGGCCCCTGCTCCCAGCTGTATCCACACCCATGGAGAGCAACCGCCAGTGGATAATACAAATATTCCCTTAAAGGCTTTTTCACTTGTGCTTTCACCAGATTTCTCCATACCCTTTTTACGCAGGCATAGTATTTCAGAGGAGCTCTCCAGCCTCTGACAGAATATTTCTTTCAGACCTTTCCATCCAGCAAACTTATTTTCTTGAAGTCTGTACTGAACTCTGTTAAGGAGAGGGACAACTCTCACTCAATCTATGTCACTGTCCACTGTATTGGAAATGATTGACCTCTCTGTTTGAAGGTTTCCCACAAACATAGACAACTGAAGGTAGATATGGGTCACTGGACTAGCCTTGTTCCTAGGAGAGTCAATAGAAATATGTACACTGAATTTAACAGTATCGAGATGGAAGCCGTATCTCTGTTTACCACTATCTTTCTGTATGCAAATATTTTAATTAGAAGTTAAACACGTGTCTATTCAGAACTACTTCTGTTTGCAGTGTTCTGACTCACAAGCCAAATCTTAGCAGTGATGAGAAAGAGTCTCACATGGACTTGCAGGTTACAAGCACAGGCAAAGTACAGGCTTTGAAGCAACTTCTTTTATGGCAGTAGTATGAACAGTTATTTTCTAAAGTGCTGTAATGAAATATACATGTAACCTTATTTGAAATGGAAATGTATCAGTAGATAATTCCTTTTATTGCTAATTAATTAATCTGAAACAGCGAAAAAAAAGGCTGATTTTATATTATTTTTCACCTGCTTATTAATAATGTAGACCAAAAAAGTATTTTGGTTAATGTTTTTTTTAAAGATTGTATTATACAGATTCATGGTACTGAACAATCAAGCAAATGAACTGTATTCCATGACAAAATGACATAATTACAAAGAAATATGCATGATCTCTTCATTTAGTGTACTATTGTGTGCACTCTTGTATTCAGAAGGATTGAGTAGTATAACAGGGAATATTTACTTTGTTTATCATATGGCATTTATTTAATTGCCTCATGCATTGAGATGTAGAGAATGATTTTTTTTTTCATCTGATGAACCACAAATGCTCTTCTCAAGTGTTTACCAGGAGAAGGAACACCTATATTTAGGCTATTACAAAGTAGATCTGTAACCCAGCCCCTCCTGTCATTTGCACTTTATTTTAGTTTAGAAGTGCTGAGGAGTCCACATGGACTAATAGAATGGACATAATCAGAGGGGGCTTAGAATAACTGAGGTTTTGATTCACAAGCAGGGATGATTTAAATTTGGACAGCCACCCTGGTTTCCACTCTGGTTATGCACCTACCCTTTAGCTGCTGGTTGCTTAGGGATGGCTCAGTTACTTTTACAGCCACAGGGACTACAGCTGTAAACGAAACATTAATTGGTATCAATTTATTTTAATATACTAGTCTATCAGCTATCAGTTCAAGAGCTGCTTCACAAGTAGCAGAGCTGTCCCCTTGGGCAGGCAAGGGAAATGCTCAGAGAAGAACAAGATCAAGAGCAGAGGAAATTATTCCAACCACCACAAGGCAAGCCAACTTTGCTCATGAATCAGAGCTCTCAATGTCATATCCTGGTCTTTAATTCGTAACATCTTCATGGCAAACTATGAAAAGGGATTAGAAACTCTAAGTGTCCAGAGGCAAAATTCTCCAGTCACACCTACACTACTAACAGGCCCAAGTTGCAAATCCTGTTTAACATAAAAAAGTTTAGAAAAATCAGTCTGAGGCTGTGTAGAGGACACTTCGGTGGTATTTGCAAAATAAAAAATTAAATTTAGTATACAGATCCACCTGCAGTCTAAGGCAAGTGACACATGCCTGGAAAGCTGTCTCCTTGTGCATAGATCTTCTGTTTAACTTTTGGTGTACTTCCTACAGTTTGAAAAAGTCAAGCTAACAGTAACACTGTGTCCTAAAATACTTAAAAAACATCACACCAGGTAATGCTAAAGTAAAAATTATTACTGATCAAACTCACGCTTTCAGCTCTCCTCATAACTTTGACAAGAGCAGGTTCTTTCTCCAGTAGAACAAAACGCACAAGAATTAAGGGAAATAAAGCAATTCGGGGGGTAGCAAGGAGAGAGAAAGATGCCATTTACTTCACACACATGCAAAGACAGGTAACCATTTCCAGATGATTCGCATACTAAGAGAATGCAGGTTTTCATAACAGAGTTAAAGCTTGATACTTTTATGTATTTTCGATTTATTTATTTATTTACTTTAATTTACAAATGTCCAGCAAGAGTGTACTATGATGAATGTTTTTGGAATAGTCTTGGATTCAACACATTCACACTGGAGAACCTGTCCTCTCTCCAACTTTTCATTTCTTGTCAGACCTTAGAAGACAAATTATTTTAAAACTGAGCTCACAAAATTCTTCTTTTACTAGAATAAGGTGTAAATAGCACATAGTGTATGATTTCTAACTAATCTATACCTATAAACTATAATTAATATATGATATCTCATCTATTGTGCTGGGAGCAGAAGAGGTGGGATCTTGAATTTGAACTGTAAAATGTTGTTATGAATACAAAGTATTTCTCAGACAGATAAAAGCTGAGAAGTTCTACCTTTTGCTGAACTTGTTAAACAGGAACTGAGCCAATTGTTCCTCTTAGATCATGTAGTAGAAAAATACAAAATGTCCATTGAAGGAGGAAGAAGGGGAAAGGAGTGAATGGTTACTCAGCAGATTAGGCTCAGGCATAAAACATGCAATTAATATTGAAGGATTTTATTGACATTATGTAATTTCCTTTGTTTACAGTTTAAGTTCAGATTATTTTATGTAACCAAATGTACCTGAAAGCCAGGTGTGGAATCCCTGGTGGTTTCTAGACTTCCTCAAAAGCCAATGCAGAAAGACATAGATATATTAGATATATTCTTGGGACCAAAGATGATTTTCATAAAATGAGAAAACCACTTCAACTTCAGTAAAATTGTGGTATTTTATGACTGAACTGAAGAAACCCTTTATTTTTAATCAGAAGTGATAATGGGTCCTTTAACAGTGGCTTTAGGAAATAGGAATTGATTAATCACATGGTATGGTTTGTTGAAGCGCCTCAAGCAAATTTAGTTATGTTTCATGGTCCGTCATTTATTTCTGTGAAGTGCACAACAAAAAGTGACTAATTGATTTATCTGTGCAAATCACTTCAGTCATTATTCCAGTCTTAATAACTCTGCCAGGAATGTAGTCTCCTATCAATCTTTTTTGCTTGTCAAATATCTACTTAGAGATCAAGTTAAAAGTATTGTTCAGGGTTTTTTTTTTTGTGTGATTTTGTTTTGTTTTGATTTTTTGTTTTGATTTTTTTTTTCCAAGTGAATTGCAGAGAATTACTTAATAATTGTTCAGTTTCATCAATTACATATTTTTACTCCAGTGAAGTGAATGTAATTAAATTACAAATGATGATAATTATCTAGTGTAAAGATTGATCTATGAGATATAATTTAATTCATTGATACTGACAAGGTTCAGCTGATGAAGACAGAATTTCTGCCATGTTTGATAAAATACAAAATCCTAACTCGAGTTTGTGATAATGAAACATCTTTGTTTTAGTAAAATACTCTCATAAATACAGAGAGATCTGTATTTTAATTTTAAAGTTAATATAGTTTAAAGTTTTGTTATTATTAGTAGTGGTTTGTTTCTACACAGTGTTCTTCTGAAAAGTAATATCTAACATATAAAACTCACTACATGCATAAGGTCTTCCACTGTTAATATTCCAGCTTTCAGCATATGTGTCCTTAGGTCTTATCTTCCTGTTTCGTACACTAACATTCTTGTCACGCAGTGCTAAACTTCATGACAAACTCGGGTGAGTGTCATTGAATTGTAAAAATAATAGTCTAAATTTGAATTACAAGTCTATAGAATTATAAGTATAAAAACAAGGTAAATTCTTTGGCCTTTTCTAACTCAGACTCAACATTGCCCAGTAATTTCCATTTTATAGGTACTTAAATTGTAAATATGAAGACTGCAGTCTATGGTATAAATCTTTTCTGTCTCTTTCTAATATAAACCTTAAACACTTATATTGAGGTCATGTCCATAAAGAAAACCTCACCTGAAAGTGGACAAAGGCATTTTACCCAAAATGAGTTATAACTAGAATCTACTTGCCAAAATTTAGAAAGAAACTCACTGTTGCAGGTTTTAAAGTCATTTCAGGTACTTTTGATACAGCCATAGATGTGGGCAGAAAGGTAAGTTTAGGATGGGCTTTATATGACTTGATATCAGCTGAAAGGCTTCTGGTTTGATGGGTCAAACCCCAATTACGTGGTGTTTTCTGAAACAGACATTTTATCTAAAATAATTCAAAGTTTTAGTTTTTTCTCATTCTAAGGATTCCATTTTCTAAGAACACAGATCTTGACTTCAGATTAAAACCGCAGTGATGTTAAATAATTGTACAATGGCATTTTTAAAGGGCATTTATGAGAGTAAAATGAGTATCTCTCAGCTGACCACCACTCCCTGGCAATCTCCTGACTGAGAGCATCTCTTAGCTGACAGATCTATTTCAAGCACGATGTGAAAATCTGGAGGAGGCTATTGCAATGAACTTTGCAACCCCAGCCAGCCAGAATTGGGTTAGCAGAGAAGCAGTGCTGCTGCATCCAGGCACTCTGCTCGTGCCCATGCTTTGTTATCGCTGCCCAGCAGACCGCACGCACACACGCGTATTCAGAACACTGCAGGCAGAACATCTTTACCAGGTGGTAAACAGGGATCATCGCAATGTTGTGAATACGTGTCTATAGCAGGTGGCAACAGGATGAACCCCAGAAAGGCCAATAAAAAAAAGGAAGAAACACTGTTAGCAATAATGAACATCCTCAGCTGTCGCCTGACTAAAGGTAGCAGCTAAGGAGTGAAGTGAGGGGTTATTTAATCTCTGTGGGGCTGCTGTTACGAAGCAGAAATTGGAGTTCATTAAGAAGAAAAACAATATGCTGTAGATGTGAGAGAATACAGTAGAAACCAGAGCAATGTGAAAACATGGCTAAATGAGGCAGAGGTATTTTTACAAGTTACAAACATATTCTGTTGCTGAAAAGAATATATTATATATAGTTGATTCTAGTTGATTTATTTTGATTTCTTCAACAGGAAATAACCAAAGAATTACATTACTGCAATTGTTACTGAAATGAATTACTGGTATTGTTTCTTTGTTTATAATTAAAAATTTCACAGCTACCATTATGGGCCGGAAATTTGCTTTATGTTTTGTATCACATGAAGCACATTTATGCATGCAAGATTTATTTGTCTTCTTACATCCTTCCCTATTCATTGAGTCAGTTTCTGAACTTTCATATTTTCAACTTCATGACTTCATGAAGTTTGATCTATCACAATTTATCATCTTGTATATATGCTAGACCATTTGGGATGAATGCAATACTTGCAGCACTGCAGTACTTCATAGACTGTCATTGTTTCCAGTATAAATTCATTTTCTAGGAGTTTATAACTCAGCTGTGAGATTTGCTGCAGAGTGAAACATGAGAAATAAGATGACAAATGGGCAGCCCTTCTTTAATCTGGAACGGGTTTTAAATCCCTTTCATTGTTTATATTATTATGGAAGGCAGTGAAAAAAAGAAATACATTGAAATTTTTGGTTACATTTGTGGAAGTCCCATATAATTTAATTAAGAATTTCATTAACAGCTTTGAAATAGATAAACTGTTTAGTTATGCTTTGGATTGGCACCTGTAAATATAGTAAAAATTGTATTTCAAAAGACTATTTTGATAAGTTGTAAGGTGAGCACAGCAAGGGACAACACCTTTGCTTTACATCCCACTCCTTTGTTCTGTGGGAGATTTGACCAGAGTTTTGAATATGTGGAAAAGCTTTTACCAGTTATTTCAATTTGGTGAGACTGGGAGACAGCTCTTGCATCAAGAGTCAAAATGATTTACTGCTGCTTCAAATTAAGCCAGAAATTCATTCTTTTTCCTGAATAAGTGCAAATATATTATCAGTTTTAATACTGATGGATATGTTTTCATAAAATACAAGAGTAGATAGACATACACACTGCCTTTTGCAATTCTTAAAAGTTTCCATTGAACACAAACCCAACAGCATGACAACAGCGTGATAAATTGGAGAAAAATGGATGAATATATTCCTAACAATGATTATCTCACAACAAACCAAAACCATAAACAATCCTGAAATAACCAACCCAAAAAAACCCAAAACAAACTCAAAAACCCAAAAAACAAACTCAAAACTGAGTATAGCCATATTTTCTACTGCTCTTAACAACCAAACAAACACTCTTTGCCTAACAGGTTTTACACCTTACAGTTTTATCATGCAGGGGAAAAAAAAGTCCACCTGTCAATTATGCAGTGCAAGTTAAGTCCTGGTCTTTACTTTCATGTGTCTTTTTCTGCAAAATACAGGTGTTCATGTGAGTATATGGTTTCTATTATTTTATTATTATTATTATCTCTATTGTAGAATATTAATAATTATGTCATCCTGACTACCCATAGCCAGCTAAAAGCCTTCTGTGGCTTCAAGAGGCTAATAGAAGTGACCACAAGGTAAGGCAGGGAAATTGCGACTTCAGACTGTGTTAGTCAGAAGCTGATGTGGGAGACCTCACCAGAATTTGGCCAGATGGTTTTCCATTAAAGTAAAAAAGAAAGAAAAAAAAATTAAAGAAAATATCTGACTAGAATCCCTGCTTCTTGTGGTTCTGGGAGTTGCCCATTCCTGTCATTGACAGATATTATCTCCCCAGTGATCTGCCTTTGCTGCAGGTCTCTAAAAAGCCTCTTTATGGGTGAGCTAAATGAATTTTCTACAACAAAGGGCCTGCTCTTTCTTTTATGAGAAGCTCATCATGCTGTACATGTGTTCTCTATTTTCACATAGATTATTTTGTGGATAGCGTTGGGTTTCATAGATTTGGTAAGGTTTCATTAGGTTTGATTTAGTCTGGTCTTGAGGTGACTGGGTAAATCACTATCAATTTATTCTGAATATTGAACACTCTGGATCTGAAATGTGGGCGGTGTTAATTAGCTATAATTGGTCACAGAGATGGCAGGAGATTCTGAACACTTTATTAGCCCATTAGCAAATGTAGATTCCTGGGCAATCAATCTTTAGCACTAAATTAATATTTAAAATTATTTAGTTACATTTACCAATTAAAATATATAATCGTTATATGTACAAGAGATGTGTGAAATACATTCATGAATTATGAAACTAATTAACAAGGTGTAGGTTCTAACACAAAGGATAGTAGTAATAACAAACTGTTGCAAAGCAGACATCAAACCAAAAGGAATGTTCTTCTGCATTTTGAAATATAATGAGAATGTGTAAGAGATCTTCCACTGTGGTATGCTACTTATTGCATATTCATACACACTACTTACTGCATGAGTTCTGTGGTTTCTTATCTCAGTCTTTTGTAATGCATGTCACCTTCCCAACACAGTAAAATATTTCAGTCATGTTTATAGCTGTACAATACATGATAGGAATGCAAGCTTTCATTTTCTTTCCTCAAAGGAATGAACATAACACACTAAAGCGAAACACTGTAAAATTTAATTTCCTTCTTTTGTGTAGGTAGAACAGGGGCAAATCTTTCATTGCTGTTCTAATTCTTGTTTCATGCTTTTCTCAAAATCCACTGCCAATGCTGACGTGCAAACCCCATCTCTGTTTTAACCTCTGAACAGACACATAACCACCAAGGAGGCATCGCTTTACATGTGCAGTCCGTAGCACAGGGTCCTCCTGCAAACTCCTGAAAACTACAGAATCCTATAGAATTTACAGTGCTCATGCTCTGGATGTGTGAAATTACACAACCTATGTCTTAAATCTTTTTGTGAGTAGAGTTTGAATTCATGAAATTTAACTTCAGCTACCTCTACCCTGTTATCCTTCCTCTCTTCTAAAGGCTCCTTTTTAAATACACAGCATGCCTCCTCCTCCACTCTCAGCGCGCTAG
>JANHFX010012219.1:0-13336 GCA_027560015.1 Chloroceryle amazona
CGTTTATTTAAAGAAATTGCAGCTAACCTGGTGCATTGGGTTCTTAAACACGTTGGAAGGGTTGGCAGACGTGCTTTAGCACCCCGCTTGTGGGGTCGGGTTTGGCTGGAGGGTTCTCGTTTTCCAAGGCGGAGAGGGCACCCACCTGCCCCAGCCCCGGGAGAGGCCCTCGGGGGATGCCGGGGCGAGGGCGGCCGCTCCAAACCCTGGTGTTGCAGCAGGAGCAGCAGGGAGGGAGTGACCCTCGTCACAGGGTGATGCCTTTGATTTTTATCGGCGGAAGATGCCAGGTTGGAATGTCCTTCCCTCTCTCCTTCAAGCCCCTTTCCCCCGGGAGTGATTCCGTTCTGGGTGCTGACTCAGCTCAGCTGGATTTTCTCCATCAGCGAACACCGCGAGGAGCCGGAGCTGCGGCGGGCGGAGGAGCAGAGCTCAGGGCAGAGCAGCAGCCCCGGCTACAGCTCCAGCAGCAAGTCCTTGAAGTGTCTTTCAGAGGTTTGGTGCCATGCTTGGAGGAGCAGGCAAACTGAAAAGTCTCTTAAATAATTCCTGCGGACTAATGAACAAATTTGATTAAGATTTGGCAGCTTTTTCCTAATCCTCCCTGTAACTAGGAAGTCTTGCCAGGCAGCTCTGCTCGGCGGAGGAGGGAGCGCCCTCCTCATTAAACGCTGAATGAAAGCAAATGTTCCGATGAGCGCCTCGGCTCGTTACTCAAACTGAGGCAGCGCAGAACAAAACTGCCCTTCTGTCAGCCCTCGGGGTCGCGTAGCCCGGTGTATCCCAGGCGATGGGACCTCAATTCCCACCCCTGGAGCAGGGGAGTTCCCAGCCTTTCCGGGTAGGGCACTGTTATTATTCACGGATAAAAGCGGCTTAGCCCGGATGCGCGATCCCGGCGCGGGCAGCTCCGTCAGCGTGGTGATGGATGCTCCGGCTCTGGGTCGCACTTAAAACACGAAGAAGTTCCTGTTTGGTTGGCAGACCCTTAACACCCTCTGATCTCTCTGGGGGTTGGACTGGATGACCTTTCAAGTCCCTTCCAACCCAAACCGTTCCACGGTTCTACGCTAATTTTGTGCGTCAAAATCGCTCCCTCCGAGTTTCTTGCAGAGTGCTGCCTGTATTTGATTAAACAACACGAAATCCACGTCGCCGCTGGTTCCGAGGCGCGGAAGGAAGCTGCTGGAGTTTAAACCCTGAAACTTCAGTAGTTTTTTGAGGCTCCCCGAGCAGATGAATTCACTTTGCCGCGTGGACGCTGTGATACCGGCATCGAGTGAGAGGAATTAGCCCAAATAATCACCACAGGCAGTAGGTGGAAGGTGACTTCCAGTGGACAGAAAGCCCCCTTGATGTCCGAGCTGTTTCAGGCTAGGAGGGCTCAAAGCAGAGCCATTGCCAGGCCTGGGGTCCCGGGAGCAGAGAGCAGGGGCTGGGCAGGAGGTTGTTACTCAGCGAGGAGCCGCCGGCAGCAATCGCTCTTTGTGGTGTTGCTGTGGATAGAACGGACAAGTGCAGTGAGAGGGAGGATAGAGGTTTATTGAAATGCAGGGGAGAAAACTGGTATAGAGGAGCCAGTACAGATTAGCTACCAAAAAATGGGCATTTTAGGTGCATGTGGGAGATTAAGAATTTTGCATTACAACCTGGGGCTAGCCTGTGTGTTCTGGTGCTTGTTTTTCTTCACAAGTCTCTTCTGGATGCTAAAAACCGGTGCTGCAAAACATTTAGTATGACTTGGAAGGTAAATGGCTAGGAAGAGGCTCGTGCAATGCAAGGAAGAAATCACCTCTAAACTTATCCTGGAGTCAGAAAAACAAATAAACCCCACAAAACCATCCTGGCTGGGGCAGGTGGCACCATTTTGACTTATTGTGCTTGGCATCAGTTTGCCAGGGGTTCTTTGCACCGTATCCCTCGTAAAATTCTGGCACCCAGGAGCGGCAGCCGGCTCCGAGCAGCCCCGTTGTGCAGCAGCACCGCTGAGGATCGGGCTGCAGTTCTGCTGGAGGGGCCGCAAGATTTAGGGAGAGAACTGGGTGAAGCTGCTCCCAGGGGAATGTTCTGTTCCGTTGCGTTGGAGGGCGGTCGTTGTCCCTGTGCTGGTGTCTGGACAGTGCCTCGAGACTGGTTTGTAGGGGATGGGAAGTGGTGGTGGCTGCTGCGCTGCTGCTGGGAGGAGGCGAGCGTGCGTCTTCGCCGTCCCCGCTCGGCAGATGTCCTGGCTTGACTCAGAGCAGAGCTAATTCTGCTGGGGGATTTTGCTTTTCACTTAAGTCTCGTCTAAGTAACGGCAGCTTTGGTGGCCACGGCAAAAAGTGACCGATGGCAGTGAAACCCTGAGGACCTTTGTAACGGGGCTGAAGCTCTGTGCTGGGAAGCGCCTCGTGCAGCAGCGGGACGCGGTGCTTTCCACGCTGCCGAGGGCCGGTACGATCCGCGCACGCTAGGGCGAGCTCTCCGTGTTCCTGCTTACCTGTCCGACCCCTGGAAGGGGCCAGAGCTTCACCGGGAACGTTCCCAACTCAAAAGATGGGAAGATTTGCTCGTTTAATTAAACCAGAGGTTTCCTTCCTCTGCCGTGTCGTGGAATGATGTGAGAAACTGGATGTTAATGGCATCTGGATGAACCTGTCCTGGCACAGGGGACATCTTTCTTCCGATGGGTATTCTGGTTTGGGGGAAATCTTCCAGAAAGAGCCAACCTGGAACTGTCTTGCTTCTGTCTCCTCCTGCTACTGTGTTGAATAATAATAAACTAAAAAATAAATATATACATTAAAAAACCATATTTAAACTGATGAAATCTCCCTTGTCTTGGTTTCCCCCCCCCAGCAAAAGCAGAAGAGAGCAAGCCAGCTGAAGCTGTGACAGGGAACGATATCACAGCACCTCCCAACAAGGAGCTTCCTCCCAGCCCCGAGAAGAAGACCAAGGTAGGTGTCGTTTCCCCAAGTCCAGCCTCCTCGCTGCCACGGTTTTTATTTGCCAGCTTTTCTGCTTCTTAAGCTGCGGCAACCCCAGTTCTGTTTTCTGAGCTGCCAAACGAACCATTGCGCTGGGACAAAGACATCTGAAGGTGCAAAGAACTCGGGCACTGAGCGTGGGTTCAATAAATGTGTGGTCAGCTTTATTTAAGTTGTCTCCGGTCGGTATCGGTGCCGTAGGCGTAGCAAACACCTCCGGTGACCCCGCTGCTGCTGCACCGCTCTCCTGGCGTTTACAGCACATCAGTTTGCACTGCCAGGAGCATCCAGAGACCCTGCTCAGGACCCGACGCTCTCTCCTTTTAGAGCCATTTCTGAAACGCGAGGGACCAGCTTTCAGAACCTTGCAGCTTTCGGCAAAATGCACCCCCCCAGTTCCTCGCACCGGGGCCGGGGGTCTCGGTCCCCTCGAAGGCAGCGGCCGTGGCACCGCTGGAGTCGAGCGGATGAGGATTTAGAGCTCGCAATCCCTTGTGTGCATGTAATTGGAAAGCCATGTCCTGTGCGTGGCACGCAGGACGAGATGGCAGGGACACCCGGTGACTAATCCCGGCTTTACCAGCGATTCCTTCTGTCGCTTGAGATGCCGCTGGAATCAATCCTGTTCGCTTTGAATTGGATGGCAAAATTCCAGCGGGCTCCGAAGGCCGCCCTCTGCCGCTGCTTCGCTTTGGCCTCGGTTACGCTCAGAAAACAGAAAGCTGATTATTGTTTTCCTTTGTTTCAGTTAAAATATCATTTTCTATTCTCGCAGCTCGATGTTTCGGTTTACGATGCGCTGTTTGGTTTTGTTGTATTTTGGTTTTGTTTCGTTTTCTTTTGCTTTGTTTTTACACCGGATTTTGCTTTCTGAAAACCCCTAAAGCCCGCCGCGTCCACCACCTCCTCCGCCAAGCCCGCGGCGCCGAAAGCCCGGCCCCTGGCCGCTACCAGCCCCAAGCGGCCAGCCTCTGCCGCGCCTGGCCCAAACAAAAAACCCACGAGCCCCACGGCAGCTCCTCCTTCAGCCACTGCTGCTAAGCGCCCAGCCACCAGTACTACACGGCCCTCCACCTTAACTCCAAAAGAAACTAAACCAAAGGTAAGAGACTGCGTGCTTTGTGGGGGATGCTCCCCGAGCTATGGACCCGGTCGCTCACCAGCCGTCAGCCGGAGTCAGAGCGGAGCTCTCGTGCTATCCACGGGAGGGGGAGAGGAGGAGTGTGGTTCACTCTGCTGGGAGAGCCGCGCAGCTCTTGGTGTCAGCTCCCATTAACCCACCCACAGCGGTGGGTCCCGAGCATTTGGCTGTGGCATCACAGAGAGAACATTAAGCTTCATAGAATCACAGAATCACTGACTACTTTGGGCTGGAAGGGACCTTAAAGCTCATCTGGTTCCAGCCCTCCTGCCATGGACACCTGCAGGGACACCTCCCACTAGAGCAGGGTGCTCAGAGCCCCATCCAGCCTGGATTTGAACCCACCCGGTGCTGGAGCAGCCACAGCTTCCCTGGGTGGCCTGTGCCAGGCTCTTCCCACCCTCAGAGTGCAGAGCTTCCCTCTTCACTCTTTCACTCACTGTCCTCCTTCCTAAACTTGCCTGTATTACTGTGATTTTCCAGTGAACTGTCACTAAGTGCACAAGTTAATCCTGGCTTTCTTCCCACTGCTAACAGAGGAGGGTTTTTTAAATACAGCCTCCTACAAACACGGGATAACTCCTAAATGTGGTCAGGAGCATGGGAAAGCCGAGCACAGAGCTTCAATCTTTGTAGTGAGAGGAACAAAATCAGCTTGAACAGTTCAGTATTCCCCGTGGATTGTCCCTTGGTGGGGTCCGGCCACTCCACAGCTGCACGCAGAGCTGGTCGTGCACACCTGCGCTTAGGAGATGTTGGAGACTGGTCATTCTTTGGGAGAAGATCTGCAGACAGTTCCTGGTGGTGCATCTTAAAGCTGCAGCAGGGTGTCCACATGCGATGTGAAGAATGAGAAATGTCCCTCGAGTCCTCCCCAGGCTCGCCTGTGACAGTCTATAGCCAAAGAATTCAGATTTGGAAGGGAGTGCCAGTGTCTGGTTCAGCAGCTGTCAGCTGATGTTTAAGTGCTGACGATTCTGCTACACACTTAAGCTTAAATCACTGCATTTCAGAGTCTTTTGAAACTAACTAAATGAAAACAACCCCAGGAGCATGAAAGCACAGGAGTAAATCCGTGCTGCCCTGCGAACCGCTGCCTTTGGGCTTAAGTTTTTCCATGACTCTGAATCCCTTTTTGATGAAATCAGAATCTCATTTATTTCTCAGTATTTTAATACCGAAGAGATCAGTCAGTTTACAAACAGGTGAAGTACAAAGGCCAGGCACGAAACGATTCTCTGATTCTCAGATTCAGTATTTTTCCAAGTGAGGAAGGAACCACAGACACCTCATTCTTGTGTCCCCAGCTTTTTAATCAGCACCACCCTAGCTCAGCAAACATTTCTGCTCATGCAGGGAAGAAATCTCTCCCACAGGCATTGCTGGCGGACTGGTGTTGTCCCTTTTGTTCAGCAATCAAAACCTCCTTTGTGTTTGCAGTGGTAGCATCTGTAACATCTGTAACATCTGTAACACCTCCACACGTTAACCCCGAAACAGATGCAGAGGAATTCTGACGCCTGTCAGGGGCCGCACCGAGTACAGTCGGTCGCCTCTCCGCGTCTTCGTTCTCTTTTTAATCCTCTGCGGCGTGCCAGCGGTGCCCAGCTCCTCTGGTTAGGAACAGAAACAGTTCCCCTTCGCTTCAGGCTGGTTGTTGGCGAACACCTGGAAGGGACCGGCGGGGAAGCGCCGGCTTTAACGTAGCCCGTTTGTCCCCAGGTTGCAGATGGGAAGACCACGGAGAAGCGAACCTCGCTCTCGAAGGCTCCGTCCTCCACCACTCCTCGAGCCACTGCCAAGAGCACCCCTGCTACTCCGCGGACGACGGCGGCGTCGCCGGTCACCGCAGCCGCCGGCGCGAAAAACACGGCTGCTTCTCCACCCAAGAGGCCAACGTGTGAGTATTCCTTCGGTCCCCCTCGGGAGAGTGCTCCTTCCCAGCAGCCGCAGTGAGCAGCTCCGCGATGTCTTTCTCGCTGTTCCGGGATGTTTTTCCCTGGCTTTAGGTGATCCTCTGCCCCGTCGGTTTAGTGAAACTAGTTCCTGGTAAACAGCCTTGTGATCTTCAGGTTTAAAAGAAGGAGAAAACCCCGAGCCTTGAATTGCAGCCAGTTATGAGAAGCTGTAGCTGCTGTTAGCAGAGCTTCTGGGAGCGGTCAGCTGGCCCAGCCGTCAGTCTGGAGGGGACTGGGAGCTTCGTGGTGGCTGAAGTCTCACCCCTTCTGACACGAGGCAGGACAAGATCCCATGCCCAGGCACACAGACCATTTTTCTCTCCAGGGCTTCCTCTTCCGAAACCAAATCGGAATGACCTTTGAGGCCAACGTGGACCAGCTCTGTGTGGTTCGGGGCCAATACAATTACTGAACGGGCTTGGTTTAAGAAAAGGGGTGGTACCACCTCCAGGGTTTGCCCTAGGGACAGTTAGGATCAACACCAAACCAACCAAAAACCTGGGAAAAGCAAGTCTCCGGAAGAGGGCTCGAGGCACTCGCACCGGTGCAGTGGAAACAAAGCAGCTCGAGCTGCTTTGGGGGAGGTTTTTCACCCGTGCGGGAAGAATGTGGAGCTGAAATCACATCAGCTCCACCAGGCAGCTGAATCCTGCTCCTGCTGTTGCCAAAGGGGGAGCTTCCCAGGAGTTTAACACGAGCAGCGCATTAGCGTCTTGAAAACGCTGCTTTCACTCATTTTAGTGGAGCTTGGGAGACTTAACGTGAGATAAAACCACAGTTAAACTGTTCTCGACTCTTTTCAAACGACTGGACCTCACTGGCCAGTAAAGATGTAAAACTGATACCATGTATTGGTCGTGTTGCTCTGGGAGTCCCCAGACCTGAGTTTGTAACCCATCTTCCCCCAAAGAACGGCAAGCTTGGCACAGTGTTGAAATCTGCCGGGCTGGATTTACGTTCCTTGCTCTCTGCTCTGGAGGAAAATAGAATTAATGAAGTGGAGAGGAAGGGCTGCACTTCCCCAGGGCCCTGTATCTTAACGGCTCCTGTGGACATCCGTGGAAAATTCATTTTGTGTGGTCTTTTATGCAAACTTTAGCCCAGAATGCTTAACGTGTTTTAATGAGTTCAGTTAATTTCTCCTTCCAAAATTGAGACACAAACAAAGAAGCGTTTTCTGGTGACATTTGAAAAGAGATGGAGTCAGCGATGCAGAGATGCAGGAAGGTTGTTCCAAGTGGCAAGATGTAGAGAGGAAGAGGCTTCTGCACCAGCGAGGGTGGTGGGACAGTGCCAGAGTACAGTGAGAACTGGGTGGGCGAGGGAGAGATGAGGTCAGCTGGAGAAACTCCATCGGGAGTTAAAGCTGTGTTGTCTGGATCTGGAAGTGCAGAGAGAAGTCGTGAAGGGGGAAAGCAGGGAGTCCTGTTTTGGAGGAGGAGAAAGCAAGGGTGTGACAGAGGATGAGCAGCGTGGTGGGGCTTGAAGGGCAGTCGCAGTGAGCCGAGCTCAAACAGTTCAGTTCAGGCTGAGCACGTGCAACTTCAGCTAGATCCAGAGGTGCAGGTGATGGAGCCCTGGATCTCTTTCCATCACGATGTAGTTTCTCGTTACCTCACGCCGAGCCAGACATTAAGTTTCTAGCTAAAGATGGTATTTCAGGAGGGCATCTGCCCTCACTTTTCAGGTTCAAAAGACAAAGGCTGTCAGTTGGAATCCTGGAGTGGTTTGGGTTGGAACGGACCTTAAATCTCATCTGGTTCCACCCCCCTGCCATGGGCAGGGACACCTCCCACTAGAGCAGGGTGCTCAGAGCCCCATCCAACCTGGATTTGAACCCACCCGGTGCTGGAGCAGCCACAGCTTCCCTGGGTGACCTGTGCCAGGGTCTCCCCACCCTCAGAGCACAGAAACCGTGTGGTTTGCTCGAGGGTTGAGTCTCTCACTGTTAAAAATGCCTGTTTAGTGAATGCCACGGCTTCACTTTCTGAGGTGTGCAGTGCCAGTGAGTTTCTCAACTAAATGAGAGCCTTGGGTTATGTGGGGCTTAATTATGAATTTGTAATTATTTTTTTCCCCCAGTTTTCCCCCCCTCCCTGTAAAAATGACTTTAATGTTTGTCATAAAGACGAGAGCACCTCTCTGTCTTTCGGATCAGGAAAAGATCAAAGTCTTGGGCTGTCATTACAAACCATTTCCCAGTAGCTTTATCGTTCCGGTTTCCAGCGTCGCCTGCTAATAACACCGACAAAAGTGTTCCAGCCTTGGGCTCCCCGCTGGGACGGGCAGAAATGACATCTCTTTATGGATTAAAGTGACACATTACTCCTCCTGCCTTTACACACAGCTAAGTCTGCTCTGTCCATCCAGTTTCCCCAATTAAAGTCGTGGCCTCAAAGAACGCGACGAGGTTAGTTCGACGCGACCCTTTTTGAAGTGTTTTGTATTAATTATATATCTGTCCTTTAGGCCTTATTAAATGATCCAAACGTGTTTCATCTCATTAGCTCTGTCTTATCTATGCTGGTTAATTGAATGCTTTTAGCAAAGTCAGGATGGAACGAGCCAGACTAACTTGGCCTCCAGTTATCGGCCTCTTTCGCCCGCTCTTTGCTATGCTGCTGTTCCCCAAAGTGCCCTGCCAGCTCCTGGAGCTGATCTAAAAATCTAGAGACTGCTCATTCAAATCAAATATTAGAAGATGGGGGGGGCAGTTCACAATTTCTAACTTAGACTGTTTTTTCCATTTGGTGTTTGGTTTTGATGTTGCCCTCCTTTGGCTATTGAAGCGAAGCAGATTTTAGCCACACTTGTCCACCACTGGTGCTAAAAAAGCTCCGATTTCATCATCAGAGCTCTTTAAAAGAAGTTTCAGTCTGTGGTTTTCCCCTGGCCAGCTTTGCATCAGGTTTTATTCTGCCATACAGATGAGCTCCTGGTTCTGTCTTTCCCCTGCCTGCGTGGAGTGTAATCAGGTCATGATCGTTGGTGTTTGCCCCGCGGCGTAGCGCGGTGGAGGGATCGATTTTTGGGTTTATGCAATCATGATGGGGACCAAAATCTGTGCAATAATGCCTCTGAGAGAAAACTGGCCCGGGTGAGAGCTGATCCAGCAGCGAGACCAAGGTTACAGACCGGACAAATGTGGGTTTGCTTTTGCTGATTAGTAAAGAAAGGAGCCTTGGGGGGTGGCTTGGTTGGGTTTGAGAACTGAGTTTGGGCAGGGACTGCAGTGCTGTGAGTGTTGTCGAGTTCAGCGAGTTACTTGAGAAAAGCCAAAACAGAAACCATACCCCAGATGTGTTGCCTCGGCGGCTGGCGAGCGGATCCTTTCGCTGGAAGGCAGGATTGTCACGGGGAGGAACCCCTCAGACAGAGCAGTTTGCTTTCGAGGTGCCTGTTAGAAGTGGGGATGGTGGGTAGAGGGGCCCATCGGTATGTGAGGAGCTGCGGAGAGCCCCTGAGCCCCAGGGGAAGCTGTGCTGGGGGTCCAGGCTCCTGACCAGTGTGTTTTGTGTTGGGCAGCCATCAAGACTGACGCAAAGCCTGCGGATGCCAAGAAGACCTCTGCAAAGTCACCATCAGGTAACGTTGTTCGGTTCCCATCAAATCAGATCCTCCTTGCTCAGGACTGTGCTTGTTGAGCGGGTCGCCCTACGTCTTTAGGACTCAGAAGGAGTTTGTTTAAATGGCCTCTGACCCCTCTCTTTCCCCCTTCCCTCCCAACTATCGCCCTGAAAATTGCAGCGGACTCGAGCCGCCCGAAGAGCGCTACTGGAAATGCAGTAAAAAGCAGTGCCACCACTCCTTCCACCACCTCCAGCACACCTCCTGTACCTGGAGTAACCGCCAGTCGTCCCAAACCCAAGCCTGCTGCAACCAAACCCACCACAACCTCCACAGCAGATGCTAAAAAGACAACTACTAAGGCTCCGACTAAACCCAGCACTGCTTCCAAACCACCTCGCCCGACCAGCAGCGTTTCTGCTCCTGATCTGAAAAATGTACGTTCCAAAATTGGATCGACAGATAATATCAAACACCAGCCTGGTGGAGGAAAGGTGAGTTCCTCGCTAACAGCACTCGCTTTGGAACAGTAGCTCGTAAGCGTTAGGGGTGCTCTTTGCTACGTTTGGTGGCTGTGTCCTCACTGCTCTTCTCGGTTGCGCTCTGCAGAGCTCCTCTTTGGGTTCTGGGTTTCTGCACAAGGCGTTACGAACGAGGCAGCCGTAGCAGCGCGCGGAAGGAATCCGCCTTCGGAGCCTTCACGGTGTTCACCGGTGTCCCTACGGGAATCCACACCCCCGTGGGTCTGCTTTTCTGTCCCACGGCCCGGCAGAGAAACCAGTTGGTGTTGAGAGCCCTTGGCTGTATTCCAAACCTTTGCCTTTGAGGAGAGGACTGGAGCCTGCTGGGCGGGATGGGACGGGGACTAACGCACTGCGATGAGGGAAACCTGGATTCGGGAGCAAGGGCCACAGCACCTTTCCCAGGTCTAGAATGGGGACTCTCTTCAGCCTGTCAGGTCTAGAGCTGAAATTGGGTCTGCAGAGGCTGCTCTTTGGCAAACTCTGGTGGCCACAAGCATAGGAGAAGGTGGTGTTGAACGACAGAGTGGTAACTTCAGGCTCTCCATCAGCACGGGGCTGAAGTTCCACCTGCCCTGGGAACGGTACAGCTGGAGGGCTGTCCCTGTAGCCCTCTTCGGAGGGCTTCAGGAATTCTGTGGATGTGCAGAATTAAAACCTTGACTGGATGCAGCGGAACAGATCCACCCATCCTCACCTGACCGGGGTGTCACTGCCCACAGGCTTTAGCTGCTGCCGAGCGGGACGGAGCCGCCCGCTTATCTTGGCTCCTTGGCAGAGGACCTGAATGTGGTGCCAAGAGAGGATGTGTCACGCTGGGGCTTTAATCTCCTCTCGGGCACATTACAGTCAAGGGCATTCTGGGGCTGGTGCGTGGCACGGCACAGGCTGCACCCGTACGGCGGGGACTGGCTCCTCGGGGTTCAGAGGATCTTCGCTGTGCGGTCTCACACTGCGGTCCCCAGAGCTTCCAGGTCTAGGGCACAGAAACTTCCACTCCCCAAAGCAGAGTCTCTGGAAATGAGAAACCCAGTCTGCTGGGAAATTTGGAGGCGAGCAGGGCAGTGACCCTTGCACCTGCTGCGTGTTGTAGCTTGAAACCAACCAGAGGTTCAGAAAACCTTCCCCCAGCCCGGCCCAAAGAACCCCGGGGGATTGTTCTGGCATTTTAACCCGTGCCGGGGTTCCGAGGGTCGCAGAGCTTTGTGCCTTACAGGGTGATTGTGTCGCTGTGAGGGAGTTCATTTTCACATGGAATTGTGCTCAGTTTCTAAATATTTTCCTAGGATTGCTAACTCCTCACGATTGTATTTAGATGAAAATCGTCCTTTTCGTAGTGGTGTTGGTGCTGAGATGTGCTCAGAATCTGAGAGTGCTGGGTTTTTGGTTTGCTGTTCTCTTGTGAGTTAGTGAAATGCAGGATTTGTGCTGAGCCCCTGTCTCTAGACCTTGACAGCCCCCCCGTGCCCCTCCAAAATGCAGGTGCTGCTGCACTTACCTGGCTCTAGATGAGCAGGAGGACAGATATTTTCAGGTACCCCCTGAATTTTTCCAAAACCTGGGGATTTCCTGCCTAGCTGAATGAGGTAGGGCCACCTGCATTTGGTTAGTTAAAAAAAGCCCACAGCAAACAACCAGCTGAGAAATCAGCTGTTGATCTCAAAGCCTGAGTCAAGTCAGGTTTGTCTGGGCCAGCCATCAGAAGTGGAAGCCCAGGGGTTCTGCGTCCAGCAGGGCACTGAGGGCTCAGCGACAAAGAAAACCAGCCCCTGGCTGCGTTTGCCTCCAGGATCTGTGTAATGTCCTCTGTGTGAAGGAGCCAGTCCTGCCCTGCTCTTGGGTTACAAAAGATGGGGTTTGATGTTTTGGCAGAATATAATGTCCTGGGGTCCCTTGGACACCTGCCACCGTGAGCACCAGGGAAGCGAAGAGTTACGGAGGAAGCCTTTGGAGATGTGGAGAGCTTTAATTATTGCTTTATCACCCCAAGGTGCCTGTTTCTCCACTAAGTTTACCTGGGGAGCTTGAGTTCCCCTGCTCTCCTGCCCACACTTCTGCTTTTGCTGGTTGAAATCATCCATTTGTCTCCATCTAGGGGAAAGTAGAGAAAAAGCCAGAACCAGCCGCTGCTGCACGAAAGTCTGAACCCAGTGCGGTCTCTAAAATGGCTCCTACTAAAACAACCGTATCAAAAGAGGGTGCCCCAAAACAGCCCAATGGGAAAGTGAGTTTATTTCAGACTTTTCTGGGTGGGAGACGAAGGAAAACATTTCCATTTTGAGTCACTTTCCCTTCTCTTCAACTCTCTGCTCTCTCCTGTCAGTGTCACTGTTCCTTGCACACTCTTCCGATTCTTTCTCGTCACCCCTGAGGTGTTCTCGGTTAAGCACGTTCAGAGCCCGCTGTCCCAGGGACCTTTTCCACGCCTGCTCTAAATGTTTTCAGAGGAGACTCCTCCATCTTCACTTCTAGGTAGATAACCCGGAGGCAGAGGTTTCCCTTCAGACCATGCTCAGCACGAGTTTGTAGAGAGCTGCCTCTCTGAAGCTCGCCGAATACCGAGGGTGTCCCATCTCCCCTGCGCTGTCGGTCGTGCCCAGACCCCTTCCCTCCATGCAGCAGGAGGTCACCAGTCCGTGGGTTGCTCCAGAGCAGGTGTTCCAGCACGAGTGGGTGGGCTGTGGCGTGAGGCGGGAGCGCCCGTGGGGCTGGCTGCGCTCAGGTACGGTGGGGCAGAGCCCGGGGATGGGATCGGTACCTCTGGTGACCCTTGGTAGCCCTCCGTGGCACGAGGACGTTGTCAGAGCTGCTGCTGCACTGAATCCAGTCTTTCTGAGCGGGCTGAGGAGCTTCTGGGATCCTGCTCGAGTGAGAATGTTCTGGTGATTCCTTTTGTGCTTCAGATTTGTCACCTCCTAGAAAGTAGGATCCAGCTTCTGCCACGGTTTGTGGCCAGACTAAACAGTGTCCTAACTCACCCCTGTAAGCACGGACCCCGTTACTGCTCCGGTGAGTGAAGGCTCACTTAGCACACCCCTTGTGTGCTTTGAAGAGGACCGAGTTGGTTTAGTTTAAAGGAGAAACAATCTAATCAGAAGGATTGAGGAGGCTCAGTGTAGTCAACAGGCTTCCTGGGGTGGTGGTGGGGTCCCCGTGACCCCTGGAGGGGTTTCCAAGCCC
>JANHFX010012220.1:0-31138 GCA_027560015.1 Chloroceryle amazona
TGCTGCAGGGCACTAAGATTTCGCCTTTCAGGGAAAAGGCAGGAAAAAGGGGAGTATTCTCGCTCCCTGCGCTCCGAGTTTCTTTCCTGTGAAGTCTCGGGAGCTCGGTGCCGAGAGGCCTGGGGCAGCCAATAGTTTCCTCCTAAACCTCCGAGTTTTTACGACGCAGGAGTTGTTGGCGGCTGTTGAGATTGAGGTGGAGCTGTATTTGTGAACAGCTCTGTTTAGTGTCTTTAAAAGTGTCTGTCGTGAGGCAGAACCGAGCTCCTGGCAGCACTGAAGAGTTGTTTGTGTGTTTCTCTGTTGTTTTGTTTCATCCCCTTCTTAGCTGAATTAGTTCAAGGCTTGAACTCCCCAGACCCAGCCGTCCGGGATCAAGCCATTGCTGAAGCAGAGAAAA
This sequence comes from Chloroceryle amazona, assembly GCA_027560015.1. NCBI lineage: Eukaryota > Metazoa > Chordata > Aves > Coraciiformes > Cerylidae > Chloroceryle > Chloroceryle amazona. The sequence continues at coordinate 401 of JANHFX010012220.1, forward strand.
GGCTCCGTGATCAAGAAACCAGTGAGGAGAAGGAGAGGGAGAGCAAGACTACGGTGAACAGAACCCTGATCAACACGCGTGCCTCTGTAAGGGGCTGTCTTCCCTTTGAAGTTTGAGCTGTGTGCAGTTCAGGTCCTTTACCTAACACTCATTAACTTAGCTTGGCCAGGAGAAAAAAATCAGAATGATGCTTACAAGCATGTTCTGAATGTGACTCTTTTTCCTTAGTTATCTTATTGGGAGGCACCATTTTGTCTTAAGACCCTTAATAATGTGGAATGTTGTGGTGGGATTTGTCCCAGCTGGATGCAAGCACCAAGGTGCCGTGGCTTGTAGTTTTTCTCTGCACTTCAGGATCTTGAGCAAAGTTACTTGGAGATGGAAGTGTCCCTTCATTCCTCTCACTAGGCGTTGATTCCCGCAGTAGGGTTTGGGTTTCTGTGACTTGCCTCATGAAGGATACAACTGGAAGCTTCCCAGTGATGTCAAAAGCTGTGGAGTCCTTACCATCCTGTTGGTTTGATACTCCCAGCATGCATCAGTCTGGGTAGTTCAGAGGCACTGTACCTTTGAACGATTTAACCAAGCGTTCCTTTGCTGCTGTGGCTTTTACTGGAATGCCTGTGTGTACACACGTGTGCTGTGTTTCCTTTTTAGGATGTTGCAAACGCAGAGGCAGTGAACCCAGGTAGGACGCTGCTCCCTTCAGTATTTAGCATCTCTTGGGTCTGTTTTAGCAGAGATGGAGTAAGGAGTTTCTGTTACTTCATGCAAGGCTTAATCCCACTCCTGGTAAAGTCAAAGCTTGCTGTTCCAGAATTGAAATTCAGTCAGGTCTAGGAACACGCCTGAGTATCTTACTGGTATGGCTGTACTTGCTCATAGGTAGGAGGCTAGCTGGTGTAGTTTGTTGTCATGTTCTGGCCTCTCATCTGAAAAGTATTCTGACTGTAAAAGGAAATAAGTTTCACGATGAGCTACTTTGTGGCAAGTACGCAGATCCTGCTGCTGTCTTTATGCGTAACAGCTCATCTTTCATAGTCCAATTTAATTGTTGAGATTCCCCCTTGATATTTTTTTTTGTAGATAAATGTCTCTAATACCTTAGAAGTTACTTTTTTCCTCATCTGTAGATGGATTTTTAATGCAGCTTGCTTTTTTCTTTTTTTTTTTTAATAAACTGAAACACCTCCAACTCCGTCGGCCCAAAGATGGCTTTCTGGCAATGCTGGAAAAGGATGCCAAAGAACGAGCTAAACGAAGGAAGAGAAATGAACACCTAGCAAATGGTAATTGCTAATGGCTTTTCTAGCAAATTCATCTGAAAACTGCTTAGCAGGATCTGGGGGGATGTCGGAGGCTGAGCTGCTCTGTTATTGCCTTTCTTATGCACACTGAACGGTGCTTTGGTTGGGTTTCTTGAGTGGATGTCTGTTGTTTTGCAGCATTGAAAGAGAAGGGAAATGCAGCCTTCAGGAAAGGAGACTATGTCACAGCCATTCAGAGATACACCGAAGGTCTGGAAAAGCTGAAGGATAAGCAGGAGCTTTACACAAACAGAGCACAGGTCAGTGCGTGGAAACGAGCTCCCACGACACTGCTGTTAGTGTTACTTTGCCAGGATAGGGCCCAAAAAGGTTGTTCTGTTACCTAAGTGAATTTCATAGCAGGTAATATATGTTGTGTTAGAGAGACTTTAAAGAGGGAGCAGTCTTTCCTGGCTGTCTTCCACTCCCAGGAGGTAGTGAGTTCTGCCCAGCTGACATCTTATCAGCAATAAATTTTGACTGTGGCCGGGAGCTGACAGCCAGATTGTGTAGACAGAAGGTTTTAATCTTTTTACAAATTTAAAGAAAGAGTTGCACAAAGGAGATTATTAGAGGTGTAACTTCTTCCCTCTTGATCAATGTGTCTGCAGCCCTTGGACTGTGCTGTGGGTAGCCCTTTCTGAGGGCTGCTTGTGTCCTCTCCCTGTTGGATGCGGCACGGGTGAACCCCTGCTCCTCCAGAATAAGGGGGTAAAAAGTCATTCTGGTTTTCAATTTTATTTAAATGCATTGATGTTTTTTTAATTGGTTTTAGGGATCACTTTTATAGCTGTGGAATGTTAACATAGGCTTTGCATCTCTGTTTGCCTTGCCTAACCCACATGTGCGTATTGAATTTTGTTTTGTTCAATTTATTCTAAGTTACAAACTGCAAGGAGATGGAAGACAAGTTAAAGGGCTGATAATTATCCTGCAAAATCAATGGCTAGGCAAATCAAAGGTCTAACTTTATTATATTTTTTTAATCTACTAATGTCTGCACAATAGGTAGTGGAAGTTGTTTGAAGTGTTCTAATTCTTCTGCCCGGACTCTCTTGTTTTATTTCAGGCCCACCTGAAGATGCAGCAGTATGAAAAGGCCCTTGGTGACTGTGAATGGGCTTTAAAGGTAAGTTCAAGATTCTGTCTTTTATCCTCAGGTCAGGGAGGGTGTGTGTAACTGAGGATACAGACACAGCTTCCCCAGGGAAAGGAATGACAGTGGTGGTGTTGCACAGGTTCCTGCATCCTGAGAGACAAGTTTTGAGGTTTCTAGTCTTAAGTTTTGAGCTAGATGCTTATGCTTCACATTTAGCCCAGCTGATGGAAAGGAGTACTTGTTTCATTCCTGGCAGAAGTAATCAAAAAACATATGGCAATGCTGTTAGAGAAGTTTGCTGAAGGTCTTAACATTTCCCAGCCGCATGAGAGTCTGCTTGCAGTGCCTGAAGGGCAGTTTGCTGGGGAGCTTGTTACACCAGCTGCTTCCCACCCTTAACCAAACCAAAGCCCCTGTTCCTTGTGCAGGGAGGGAGAGTTGGCACCTGGAGATAATTCAGTGTATAATCTTGAGGTGCCTCTAGCAGAGGGTATGAATATCCTCCTCCGTCCTCACCGTTGCTTTGGCCAGCTATAGCTATTAATCAGAAGGCTGGGAGAATATTAAAAGGTTGCATTTCTAATTAACATTTCTGAACACATAATTAATAATTTGTTTTTAACACAGTGCGATGAAAAATATATAAAAGCCTATTTTCTAATGGGGAAAGCTCACCTGGCCCTGAAGCACTACAGTGAGGTAAGGAGGCTGTGTGGGCCATGTCTTGTGCTGCTTTTGATGTGATGTTGTGGCTGAGAGGGGGAAGTTTGTGACCTTAAGAACTGGACAAATGAAAGTATGTTGAGCCTTTAGACTTGAGAGGAATTGTGCGTGTTTTATGGAGACTAATAATTCTAAAATCAAGACTTCTTTCTACAGTGCAGTAAAATAGCTCGTGCCTTTTACTTGGGTAAGCACAAGTAGACTTCTGTGAGCAGTGTCAGTTGGTGCTCTAACCAACCTCAAAAGGAAGCGGGAATTTTCTCTTCAGTTTACATGGTTTATGGTGGGAATTTGTCACAGCTTGGCTGTTGGACACCAGGACAGCAAGCTTTACTCTGGTTCTGGGAGGCATGAGCCTAGACGGGGTGACTGTAGGTCTGCAGGGACCCTGGGTATATGCTCAATGAAGCCCATCTTTGGCACTTCTGTTCAAGTGCTCCAAGACTGATTGTAACAATGTGTGCTCAGGAAAGTGGGAGTGCTGGGAGTGCCATATTTCAGCTCGGGGAAGGATCAGAGTGAAGGGTTGTCCTTGTCAGGAGCTGCAGACTCTTGGATTGCAGTACTAGCAGTGACTGCATATTCCTCTAAGATACAAGCAAGTAAAATATATTTCACATTTTTTTTTATCCTAAATTGCTCTGTGCAGCAGGTGGTGTTAAACTGTTGCTGTTTGCAACTAAGAAATAATTGCATGTCACCAGTGGATGACAAAAATCTGCATAGTTAAGTGAACTGCTGAGATGAAAGATGCTAGTGAGAGGGATATAACTTTTGTTTCCAAGATCCTAGTGAAATGAATGGCAAACAAAAGATTTAATTCAGCATTTTGCGTGAGGTCTTAATGGAAGCATAAATATTGTTCAAATAATGGAACATCCTATTAACCAGCACTTAAGCTTGAAATAAACTGCCAGATATTGTAGTACAACCCTGACCCTTCATGTTCAAAAATAATAAAGAGCCTGAAGAGGAGAGCAGGCAAGCTCAAAGGTATTTCTGATCCTTTTAGAAACAACTTCATTAGAACTAAGTGTGGAGCATGGATGATACAAATCTACATGAAATCCACTTCTGGGGATTCTTGGCAGCTTGATCTGTGAAGAAGGGTTTTCCCTGTTGCAGGCTTGGTGATCAGTTTTACTCCAAGCATGCTCTCAGGATAGCCAAAATGCACAGGCAGAAGATAAAGATACAAGATGTGCATGTCTGATCCCTGCTGATAGTTAACAGTTCTTGCAGTTTTAATGCTGTGTCTCACTTCCATTTTTTTTCCACTGGAACTTTGCTTTCTTGCTCCTATTAGTACGTTCCTAGGACTGTACTTGAAAGGTTCCTTTCAGTTTGGAATAGGCAGATGTAGGGACTAAGAATAACCTTCAACTTACACATTTAATTATGAAAGTTTTGACTTGTGTGTCTCCATAAATATTATTTTTTTTCACACTTTTTCAGTACAGTAGCTGAAGAATTTCTGAGCTTAAACAGGATGAGTCCAAGTTGGATGTAGTTTATTTTCCCATTTTTATCTTGCATTGAGAGCCCATTTCTTTTCTCTCAAGTCCAAGCAGTGTTATGAGAAGATCTTGCAAATTGATCCCCAAAAGGAAAGGCTATTTAAAGGTAAGAAATAGAAGCTTTTACACTGTCATCCCTTGTTTTCTGATCAAGATGAGACTTGACTGAAACCCCTGTTATGCTCTTGAGAACTTTTGATGGAGTCTCTTCATGCAGCTTTTGTTTCTGATTGTTCCTTCTTTAAGCAATGCTTCACTCACTGGAGCTGGGGGTTGTTCTCTACACCTGTATGTAGAAGGCAGTGCTCTCTCTGTCACAGAGTCAACTTAATTGTTTTGAAATGGTCAAGTTTCAAGTAAAAAAAAAAATTAACAGCCATGCTTTGTTTTCCTTTTATTTCCAAGATTGTATGAACGAGGTTAACTTGGAGGAAAAGAGAATGAAAGATGAAGAGAGAGCAATGAAGGAAGTTCAGTCTGGAAAGCTTGCTGCTCTGTCCATAAGAGAACTGCTGCAGAAACTTGCTAGGCCTGACCAGAATATCCTCTACTATACAGGAGGGATCAGGCTTTTGACAGGAGCTGTGAAAGACTGTAAGTGTTTGATGCAGAGGTTGTTGGTTGTGAGAAATGTAATCAGAGTAGATGAATACAAGTGGAGTAGTTCTTAAAAGAACAGAAAAACTATTCCTGTATTTTAAAACAAAATCAACAATGTTTGATACTTCAAAACTTAGGACTAGTAGATGTTACAGATTTTTTTTTTTAGGCTGAGACTGCAGTTGCAGCTAAGCTGTTAAGAGACCCACATCTGTAACAAGTCTTAATTTCATTTGTTTATGCCTTAATAGAGAATCAGAAACATTTCTAGGGATTTGCAAAGCCAGTCTCATGGTTCAGTCTTCCTAAAAAGCCTTTACCTTGAAGTCGGTTGTTCTTTACAGCACCAGACATAACTTAGAGCAGTCTTCAGCTTCAAAGATGCTTCTACTTCAAGTAGCTTTCTTGAACTCTTCCCCCCCCTTTTAATGATGTTCTTTCCCTGAAGCTGTTGATGTAGTGACCTTTTCTTTTAACACTGTGTTACAGAAGAGCAGGACTCTGCTTTCACAGTGACACATCAGCCATGTGGATCATAGAGCTGATTTGTTTATCTCTGAATGTTTCAGGCACTGAGCAAACTTTATTTAGAACAAACAATGGATTCAGTATCCTCAAAGACAACGAGGTTGTAAGACGGTAAGAACTCTCCAAAGGAAAACAGTAGGGTGTTACAGCAGGAAGAAATGAAAATACTGTTTTCAGGAAACGCAGTCACCTCTTGAAATGCAGATGAAATGACCAAAAGATAATATAATAACAGATTTGTAGTGTCTGAATGGACTGACTTGTACCTGACTCTTAAAAAACAAAGCAGTACTCTTAGATGCAGTGAACAGAATTAATGCATTTTTCCTTCTGGCTCCGATCTCTGTGCAGTTATCCTATCTCTTGGTGAGAGCAGGTTTGTAAATTAAAACTTAATATAAAAGAGCATCTGAAAGCACTTAGTTGCTGTAGGTATACCTGGCTAGACTCCCTGCTGCTATTAAATGCCAGCAGTAAATATCTGGCCATACAGCACTGTAATGCAACCTGTGGAGCTCCTGTCCTGGGATCAAGTAAGAGGATCACCTCTACTGCTCTGTCTTCTTGATTGACATTCTTGTGTTTCACTAATCAAGAAACATCTCATTATTATTTAACTGTGTTCCTTTATTAGCTTTGTCTTTAGAGGGAATCTCTGAATGTATGGTTGAGTCAGGTTCAGATACACAATGGAAACAAGTAAAAATTTTGCATGACTGAGGTGATTCAGAACAGCAGGATCTGGTTGAACAGGATGGGTGGGCTGTTCTTTAAGGTTGTCAGTGGCACTGCAGCACAGACACTTCTTTGGGGTTCATCAGTATTTGGGGTGTTGGCTGCAAGCAGACTTTAGAGATGAAGCACTTCCAGATTTGCACAGTTCTTTTCTTGCCCTGGCTATTCACAGCTACCTTGGTGCGGAGCTGAATCTGTCACCCGTGGTGTGCTGTGTAATGCTTGTACAGGGTCTTGGGGTGGTGAGGGTAGAGTGGAGCTAGTAGGTCATTAATCTGGTCTCAGGGGAGGTCCTCTGGAAAACAAGTCTGATAGTCCTAAAAATGTTTAACCCGTGAGCTGGGCTTAGAGCTTATGATCTGAAGTGATCCTGTGGTAGATCTTTGTCTCTGTGGGGCTTTGTTTTCCTTGGATTAAGAGGTAATTGTTTGATCTGTCCTTTGCTCTTATTACAAGTTCATGTTTCTAATTTAGGGGCTTCTGTGCAGAGAGAAAAAACACTGGTGAAGTGGATCTGTCTGTTTCTCTTCTCCTCCTGTGGCAAGCTGTCTGCATTGGGAATGGTAAAACTATGTAATCAACATTAATCATTGTTAATGTTCCCTTAATACAACACTTACTGTGTCTGAAATTGTTGTTTTGGCATGAACATTGCTTTCCCAGAACACTTGGGTCTAGACCTTACTGTAAATCAAGTTTTACAGGTCAGGTGCAAGTGTTGGAGGCTTACTGCTACCAGCAACCACAGTTTTGGCAGATCTGTGCATAGAGAGATGAAATTCCCAGTCTATTTCTGCAAGCATTTTAAATCTACTGGAGGTGTGAAAAGTAACATCTCTGATTATTGCTTCTCTTAAGATAATACCACCTATATCGTTTTGTTTCTCTTAAGCAGCTATACCAGTAAAAAGCAGAGTTTGATAGAATTGCCTTTGGAGAAGGCCAAAATCCTTTGGCATGACAATCAGTAGTCGCTGGGCAGCCAGCCCTTGCCTCTCTCTCTAGGGAGTATATACAAAGATGAGAAATGGGCTGGGGTGGTGAAATGGTGCAGAGTGCCCCATGAGAAAATCCAGAATGCTTGGTGTTGGTCTGCATTCACCTGTACATCAGGGGATCCAGCTGATGCCCAAGACAATATTCATGCTGCAGGGTAAGGGGAACACCCATTTTATGTTGTGCCTCTAGGTAGTCAGCAGTAAATACAGAGTACTGTGCAGGTTTGTGTAGCTTACGTGTTTGTGGCAGGCAGGGCGGTGTGTGACCGTGCCTGAACAGCCCAGAGCCTAGCAGTTTGGAGGCAGGTGATGAAGTGAGGAGCGCTTTGTGCTCCCAGTTCTGGGGTCTTTCTGAAGAAGCACTTGGTGCCTGAGAAGCTGCTGTCTTGCTAGGGAGAGTAGAATTCCAACACCAGTGTGTGTGTTGAAGGAATGGAACCGAGAGATTAGTGGGTGTTCTGCCCTGCCATTGCTCTGCAGGAGCGTTATGCAAAGTGAACCCATTGGAGCAAATCAGCACATTAGTGGATGAAATAAAGACAATAATTCTGTTAAATCAGCACCTGTGTGTGTGTGTGTGTGTGTGTGTCTAAGAGTGAGGGGGATGTCTCTGTCACACTGCTCTTAATTACTGGGGTTTTTTTCAGAAGAAAATCAGCGTCTTCTGTTGACTCAATCTGATGTGAATGCACAGCTGCCAAAACTGCTTTCCTCTGGGGTATCGGAGATCCAAAAGGAGACCTTGGCACTAATTGCTCTTTACTCAGACAATGAGAATGGGAGGAGACTGCTGATCAGGCACCAGGACCTAACTGAGTAATAAACACCTTAATGCCTGGGTTCACAGGAGGGCTTATTCCTCGGGATGTTAATGTAATTTTGAGGCATAGTTACCCTTGTAACCAGTGTGTGTGTGTAAGCTCAGTCGGGAGCTTACACTGTCTCTTAAGAGCTCATTGTTTTGAGCTGCAACTGTGTCCTCATTTGGTAATTGGTATTTCTGAAACAAGAGTCTGTTACCTTTTCCTCTTATCCAGCTATTTCATTCTAGAGTTAAGCAGAGGAGAAATTTTAATTCACTGGTTTGCACTACATGATTTGAAATAATTAGACTAACACGAAAGAGTCTCCAACGGTTGCACAGACATCACTGTATTATGTACAATATTAATCCACAGACATTTTTTCCTTGGAGGGAAGGTTAAAGAAATGAGCCACATCTGAGCTGATGCTTAAAGTAGATAATATTACTGTGCTTGGAAATACCAGGAGCCCAAAAAATCTTCTCTCCATTTCTGAAAGAGATCCTGGGCTTGATTGCTTGCGACGAGTTAGGATGTTCAGAAGGTGAAGTTGCAGCTCTTGAGCTTCTTGGCTGTTGGGCTTGTCATCAGAGAGACAAGACTATGGCGGTGAATTTCAGCGCAGTGATGGAGCACGTGGTACATTCAGCTTGGTCAAAACCCTACTGAATGCGAATGATTAACATCAAACTGTGTTGGTGCACTTACAATATAATATTGATCTTTAATAATTAAACCAAAGCTGACATTTTTTTGTTTTCTTAATAACAGCTGGCTGCAGATTCTGATGGTGTTTGTCAACAGTGCTGATGCCAGGGCTGGCAGTGCAATGAATGTGCTATCTGGTTTAGCTGAAGAGGACAGGTAACTTGAATTTCTTCATTTGTTTTTATTAAATGGTGGTTTGAAATGTCTTGGATCTAGTGATAGAGGCTGGTGGCCTTCTTTGCTGTGAGGGTGCATTACTGACAGATGTTTACCTTGCCTTTAGTTGTTCTATTGCCTTCATCTGTGATTTTTGGTGGGTTTTTTTTGGTTTAAGGCTTTGTGTCCAAATAAGGCTTTCTCTGTCCCCCAACAGGTTCAAAACCCAGTGTTGTGGCATGCTTTCAACAGGTGCTTTACCTGTATTCACCCAGTTGCTGGTATGAAAGATCCGAGTTTCTACGTTTCTGGTTTGCTTTTGTGTAACATGTCTTGTGATTGCTCTTTCCAGTTTTGCAGCCAGTTGTTGCTAGACAGGAAAACTGTGGCAAGACTACAGTAGTTACTGTGCCTCTAGTTCTGTAGGCGTAAAAAATCCAGGTTTCCTCAGGAAAATGTTCTCAGTCTCCAGTACTTAGTCCTTGGTTTCTATACATTGCTAGTTTCATATTCAGTGAGAGCTCTGGTCTTGGTTGCAGATTCCCCCAGTAAGTCACCCACAGCTTTCTGTTACACTCTTAATGTGTAACAGAATCTGCTGTCACCGACGGGTTACATCCTGAATAGTGACTTTTTTTTCTGTTCTTTTTCTGTTTCTTTTATCTCTTCTTCACCCTGATTTGACTGATCAGGGTGAAGACATGATATTGGGTTATAAGGTGAAGATGTTTAGTAGCTCAGATCCCTTTCCTGGTTATCATTACTTGAAAACACCAGTTCCCAATGCTCTTGGGTACAGAAACCTGCCCTCAGGAAGAGGGAAGATAATGGGGAAGATGTGTGCTGTTGCAGAACCGCAGATACAGCTGGAAAGTAAAATACTTCCACTTCTCCAGACAAGCACTAAGACAATGCAATAATTATAGCATTTTTATGTTGCTTGTTGATCTTTCCTTACTGGAATTACAGCTGTAGTAGAGGCTGTTCTGTGACCAAAGGTAGTGACAGTAGGAGATATTCACAGCCTGAGGTTAGGGACCACAAAATCCAGTCACTTTTTCCTTGAAACATTGGGAGATTCATTGTGAAAACGTGTGATTTGCAAACTCTGGACAGTTGGGATTTGACAGAGGTGACAGATTATGGAAGACCCTTTTCCATTGCCAGAGGGATAGGAACAAGTATTTGTTGCTTCCTTGTTATTTCTTCTTAATTTGTTATCCCCCTTCTCTTTTCAGACCTCTGCCAAGCTGGTGAACCAGGCAGCCCTTGCGCGCTGCATTGGCATCATGGGGAATCTGTGTGCAGATGTAGTCATTCGAAGGCAGATGGCCCAGTGTGAAGAGTGCTGGCAAGCGTGCTTAAAGCTTGTGGTAAAGACCCCTGACTGCCCTAGAATAGTGTTTGCAGCCCTGTCTCCTGCAGAAATGGCACTGGTGTGATCACGTATTGGCTGCCTCCCCTAATAGCCCTGAACTCTTGACTGAGATCTTTCCAATCTGGTAGCTGGATAAAGGTCTCAGAACAGCCCCTTGTTCACCTATGCTGGGGATCAGTAGGTGGGTGGAGGACAATAAGTGGTTCCTTATTGTCAGTAGCCCCTTTCAGAGTAAGGATACAGTAGGACCTCAGTCCTCAGAAGTATTCAGAGGGTGGGAAAGGTTCTTGTTAACTGCCTAAACATCAGAAATCTGGAGTGTGCAACTTTAGATGCCAAAGTGAAACAAACAGAAGAATGAATCTGTATCAAAAAAAAACCCAAAACACGATTAGCTCAGGTACTCAGAACTTTTTCTTCCTTCTGAGTTCATGGTGCAACAGGGAAACACCGTGCAAGTAAACGCACAGAAGACTTGAGGAAATGCATTTTCTGAACCTCTGAATGGATTTCCCTCTCTGTCCTTTGTACTCAGGATGAACACTTTGATGTCAGCACACCTGCATACCAGGAGTGTGTGTTTGCAGTGCTGGGGCTAATGATGAACTTACTGCTGGAATCAAATGTGACCATCCAGGTACACAAGATCTGTGAGTGTTCTTCGGTAGTGCTGCTCTTATAACCATTCCCTGAGAGATTCAGAACTACTTGAGCAGTTAGAGCATCCTCCTCCCTTGTCACTGTAAATGGGCCTGATGCAAGTCACAGAAGTCGTTCCAGATCACCCAAAGAGACTGGAATATTTAAGGGTGTTTAAAGTTGTCATTAAGGGTCATTAGCAATTCAGCTAAAGTTTAAAAATTTACAGTTTTTTTTCTCTGCCATCACTATCCCCCACATACATACACTTAAGAGAAAAAATACCATGTAAAGCACATATAGTGCCTTTCCGTAGTGGTATATGTTGTATTTGGCATCAGTCTCTGGTTCTGGGATATTCTTAGATGCTTGGCGCATTCCAAAACTATTTAAGGATGCCATCAAGAAAGAACTTAAGTTATGTCTGGGTGCTGAAGTGTTAGTAACTTACTGCCATGTGTGGCCTGATCTTCTTTGGTTTCTTTGTTGTAAAGTACTTTGTCTATTAACCCATTTCTGCTCTAGCACTTCCCAGCAAGCAGCTGGCCCTGAGACTTTTCACATTGTTGTTTCAGTACTTGGCTGCGGATATAAGTGGCAGGTGCATGTGTCTCCTTGGGGATAAAGATGGAAGGATTGTGACAGTAAGTGGGATTTCTATGGTCTAACTGAAAACCCTCATTATCTGACCTGAGCAGAACACTTCGCTGCAGAATGTTGCCCTGGGCAAGTGTGTACATTAGGCTTTGAATACTAATCCACTCATCATTATTAGTTGTAAAGAAATAATATACCAATTATTCAGCTTTTTATTTTGTTTGCTACAAGAGGTTCTCAATGTTATTTTGAAATCTACTAAACGGAAGCTGTTACAAATCATTTCATCCCTAGGATGATTTTCAACAAAGATCTTTGAAAAAAAAAAAAAAATCAATCTAGAAGCAAAGGAACAAGAACCATTTGGGTACTCAGCAGCTGTTTCTTTTTACAGTTCTTTTGTGCGAATCGTACCTAGGAGATTGTACTCCTCTTAATGGTGTGTAACTCCCACAGGTAGCAGCTATTCAAGGCAAATGGGTATCAGCAGATGTGGATTCTGAGTTCATTCACCTCTCTGAACTCACATGAATTCTTTTGATCTGTTTTCCATGACTCAATTCCAGCAATGCAGGGCTGGCTTCTACTAGGAATTTGTTTCAATAAACAAACATACAGAGAGTTTCCTTCTCTGAGTTTGGTCTCATCTCTGCTGTGTTTTTAGAAGCTGTGCTGAGTTCAGTTTTCATTAAACAATAAAAAGCTAAACAGAGCTGAAGGGCTTTGTTTGTTTTCTGTAAATTTCTCCTTCTGTCACTGTAATTTGCTTCTGAAAAAAACCCAATCATTTGAAAACTCCTTAAAGTTCTCTAGACATATAAACTCCTTTTATCTTATCTCTATTTCCTAATGAAGAGAGCCACTGGAGTGCTAAGTCGTGTCCTGCCAGCATCGTCCTTGGCGGTAGAAGAAGTAGTGAAAGGAGGAGTGGTGAAGAAGATGATCAAATTCTTGAAAGTAAATTAATTCACTTCTGCTTGTGTTGTCCCTTAAAACCATAGCCGCCCCTGTGTTCAGCCCCCTTTCTGTGGGAGAAGGATGGGTGTCACTCTGGCTGTGTTGTCCCATGTAACAGTGCTCCCAGGCTTCATGTGAAGCTAAGCAGCCACTCTGAGACTAGACTGCTGTCCGCAGCCCAGAGCTTTCCCTTGTTTCTATATGAGCCAGGTGCCTGTGCACAGCTCTGCTTGCACAGACCGATGAGTTCAGGGATCCTCTACTCCAGGCCTACTTGAAAATGGGTGTGATTGAATTTGAGCTACTGAAAAGCAGCGAAGCCCTTTCCTCTGATTATCATTAAGTGCTGAAGCGAGCTTCGGAGCGGTTTTTCCCTCGAGGAGGTGTATGTTGTTCTGTAGGCGCTGTTTTGCAGTCTGTCTGTGGATCTAGCAGAATGTGTACCCACCCAGCCTGAGGGGCATTCTGCAGATTTGCTGTGATGCAGGTAACATTAGCCTAGGAAAAGGTTGTGGCACTCGGCTTGGCTCTTGTAACTAGCAAGCATTAGAGGAGTTAATAGATGGAAAGGAACTGGGCTCCAGAGATTCGTGGAATATTGTATGCTCATTGCTGGCAGGAAAGAGGTGGTGGTTCTGTCATTTTCAGCCTGTGTCTTAAGTAGACACACTCTCTAAAGGTCTTAATTGGCTATTTGGGCTTAGGCACAAGGAACCCCAAACTACCTCTGTGGTAGCTGAGCTATTCTGTAACTCTGAGTAAGATGGGGTATGAATGTGTGTGTGTTAATATATGCTTTAATCGAATCTAGGCTGGAGGACAAATCACATCCAGTTACGCTGTGAAGACCCTTTCCGTCTGCACCCGAAGTAATAGACAAGCTCAAGAAGATCTAGTGGAGTCAGATAAAAGTAAGTGACAGAGCTATGAATGCAGAGGTGTAATCCCCGTGTCACCCAGTTACTCTCTTCCCCTCCAGAATGGAACTGAACACTGGGGTTTACTGGTGCAAGACTTGAGCCATGCTCTTTGAGTAATGTGCCGTTTTACCTCCTGAAGTAGTGCTTAGTGAGCCTTAGCTCTGTGTGGGGAGGCAAACAGATCAGATAATGACCCTGAGTTAGAACAACTGCTTTACTCCAGTAAAATGGCTTGATGAGCTTTCTCGGGGCCAGAAGCATGTGTATTTGGAAAGAAGTGCTTGTAAACTGTAGCTGAATTGGGTTGTGTTTTCTGAAGTTAGCGGCTAAAATAAGATGTCATTTAGACACAGGATTTCCAGAGGTTGAGGCTGTTTATATTTTCCTTCATTTTGCATGTGTTTTTTTGGCCTGGTATTAAAAGGAAATGGATATAGAGACAGAGTGATGATATGAGACCGGGAGTCTTAGGGTGGTTTTGAGTACATTTGCTCCAGTCATGTGCTATAACACTAATTAGATTGCTTTAAAATGGAGGTTCAATTAATGCTAATTTAACTACAACAGAGAACACTTAAGTGTTACCTAAATGGTTGAAACTGTTAAGAAACTGTCAGCTCATGTAGTTCAACTTGAACCCTAAGGATTTCCACTCATTAAAGAAAAGCCTTTCAAAGAATCATTTTCTTGTTGTGCACCCTGTATTAGTTTCAGTGTTATCTGTAGGTGAAGCTTTCTTTTCCTCAGATTAGCAATAATACTTCTCATTTCACCAAACCCTGGGTATTAAACTTGTGAGAAGTCACTATTTCTTTTGTCAGCTCTGTTTGCCAACCCAGACATTGCCCTGTTGCTAGGAGCCTGTTAGAATCGAGCTATAGTCCCCTGATACTAAATTTTATTCCAACTGGGCCATTTAGTTCAGCTTCTGCACCAGCTACTGTTGCTGTCTGGAGCAAAGCTGCCTCTTCAGAAGACTTTACTGCAGCAGAAAAGTGAGAACGTGATGTGGCAGCACAGATGGGACCATGAAAGAAAGCTAAAGCCAACTTATGTAACCCCCAAGGAAATTGCATGCATGTGAAAGCTGTGGCTGTATTTTATTTAGAAAGCAGTCTATTGAAATGGTTCTAGTCAATCTAAATGAATCTGTGGCCTGAGATGTTGCTGCTGCTTACAGATGCCAGTAAGAGCTAAACTGCTCTGTGTCAAGAGTATAGACAAAGTACTCTGCTGCTGTATGCTACTATAGGTTACAGAAGTAGATAAGCTGCAGTGCTTTGTTAGCTAAGAGTACACAGGAAGCTTTTTAGGTTCCTTTTTTGAACTATTCTTTCCCCAACAGCATTTCTGGCTTAAGACAAGTAGCTTGGTGCTGTAAGTGCTCTACTCTGCTCTTGTCATGCTGGTCTGGTGGGCTGAGGTCCTGCAAGCAGCTGAGGTGGTATGGTGAGATTCAGACAAGTATTAAAAATGCAGAAGCACAAGCTCTAAGCTCCGTGGTAGAGAACCTCTTGGAGTGTAGAGTCAGCTTTGAGAGACATCTAGGCATGGGAAGCTGAGACAGCATCCTGCATCCTGAATCTTGCTGTGAAAGTGCCTTGCGTCTCCAGGCTTTCTAGAAAAATACCTGATGCAGAACAAGGCTCACTCCCTGGGAGTTTAGGTAAAGACAGGAGAAAATATCAGTGCCACTTGAACATCTGTGGGTTCTGTGCAAGTAATCTCTCTTTCTCCCAGGGTTCAGTGTACTGCTGAAGCTTTTGGACTCAGAGAATGAAATGATTGTGGGAAATGCTGCTTTCTGCCTTGGCCAGTGCTTTGCAGTTCCTGGAGCAGCGACATCCTTACTGAATTCCAATGTTGTGATGATTTTATTGAAACATGCCGGTGGTGATGCCACAAGAACTTCAGTGCAGGAGAATGCAGCAATTGCTCTGGGGAAGCTTTGTGTCGCTGAACCAAGGTACTGTAAAAAACGCTGCTGTTCTCCTGCATCATTTGTTTTTTATAAGGTGATAATTGTTGAAAAACTGCCCACTGTAAGCTGGATTCTATTTGCAGGGCAAGGAGGTACAGGGTGGGTGATGAGTTTGAGTACTCCACAAAATCCCTTCCTCTGACTGGGATTCCCCCTTGTGATACTTCCCCCCCAGTTCTGCTTTAGGGTTCCTGTGCTATTAGTTGTCTGTCTTAATGGGTTTCGAGGAGCTTATCTTGAACTGCTTTCTAATGTTACCCATGCTGGAAGAATGGAAGGGAAAGAAGTGATGTTGTAAGTTTTGTAGAGGTCAGAGTGATAATGAGAGCAAAACAGAAGTATAAATGTCAGCAAAGAATGTTGTCTGCTGCTGCTTGCCAAGAGTATGCCAAGCTCTGCATTCCAGACAAAGGAACTGAATTCAACTTGCTAATATACATCCTGAACTGCTGCAGAAAGTAAGGGACAATGCCTAGGTTTCTGAAGTTAAGTACCTTGCTTCTGCTGCAGATTCCAAATGAGCAATAAAGTATCTGCTCTGAGATGTGCAAAATGCTCGGCACACAAACTGGAAACGCCTTACTTTCTCAGACTTGAAATGGTGCCTGTTAGGACAGTTGCCAAGTAGTACTCATGTTCCTCTCTGTGGGGAATAGTAATCTAGAAACTGTGTCCCATCTTACTTCAGGACGAATTTATCAAATGAAATATAGCATGGAACTTCTCTGACAGGTTGGGCACGGGGTATAGTGGAAGACTACACCTCCTGTTGTTAGTTGTATTGCCCCAGCACCCTTTCTGTGGTCTTTTCAGGCATATTTTTCAACTGAGGAAACTCAATGGACTGGCCATCCTGAACTCCTCAATGAAATACGTGCACAGCATCTGAAGTCTTCAAGAGAGCTCCTGAAATGTGCAGCTGATAGCACGTGCTGTTGAGCATTCTCTTTTCTTCTGCAATACCCTTCTCAAAGTGTTGGCTGATCCTCTGTAGAAGCCAGTGGAACAATATCAATAGAAGTATCAATTTATCTAGGTGAACTACTAAAAGAACAGCTTGCCTTTAGCTTGTCTTTGCTTTAATAAATTATGTTGTCCTGTCTTACTGGTGAGTTCCTTGCTGTTTAAGCATTGACCAGTGGCTCATCTAGTCTGCTTTCCAGTTTGAGTCCAGTACCCTGTGTATAAGAAGAAAAGGGAAATAAATTAAGAGTTGTGACTTTGAAGAATCCTTTACACCCTGTGCCGTAGGCTGTGCTCCAGGGTCTAGGTTGTGTGATAAAGCATCGTGCCTTGCTTAAACCATGCACCTATAGTACTGCTGGCAGAAGCCTGTCTAACAGAATGAATAGTTTCTTTGCAAATAAGCAGATGGACACAGATACAAACCTCTAATAGAAGCTTGTACGGCTTAGGCTAGACAAGGACTACGGCCATAACTATAATCTTCCTTTTGCCTTGGTTTTTAACACAGGAAACAAAAGAATATATTGAATGTATATGAAGCAGCATAGGCTGGTCATGATTGACTTTAAAACCACTTCTTGACACCCGTGGGTGTCTATTCTGTCTGTAACCCTGTCCCTTCAGAGCAGTGGCTGGCAAATGATATATCCTCTACTTCTCAAAATACCATTTGAATGATCTTCCTGCCCCCAGAAGTAGTAAATTCTCTTGTAATTCTTGGAATTATAGAGTAGCTCAGTTCGAAGAGACCTACAGCTATCAGCTAGTCCAACTGCCTGACCACTTCAGGGCAAAACAAAATCCCCTCTCAGTGAAAAGCATACAACTGGTAATCTCACTGTCTGTTTTTTTATAAGCTCCTGCTGTGAAGTTACACTGTACCTAGACAAATATCTAACAAACATTGTGTGGAGGGTTCAGGTCTAAAGAAGCACTATGCTCTAAACCTGACAAACACCAAGTGTTGTCTTAAGGGGAAAAAAGTTACCGAGTCTTGTATTTACAGAGGCGGGATGTCAAAGGGGAACAGCAGTGTTACGTGTCAGCAGAAAATTACAGGAAACTTGAAATTGCCTTAAAAGCCTGCAGCTAATGATCTTCCTAGGTTGTGACTGACAAGCTGGGTTTTCTTTAATAGAACCTTTCACGTACCAGTTGCTTGGCCTCTATCAGCTGTGTGAAGACAAGACCAGACAATGGGTAGACTGTCAACCAGTGGAAGAAGCAGAGCACAACCTGGAGATGCAGAACTTCTGGAAAGAGAGCCTTCCTGAATGAGTTTAATGTGTTAGCTAATGTGACAAGTTAGGATGTGCTGGTTTAGAGTACAGGTCCTGAGTAAAATTAGGGCCCTGTGTGTCAAGTGCTATGCAAATGCCAGTCAGGATAATTTTCTTTCCTGCACTACGTGGAGTAGGAAAAAGATGAAGTGACCTGACCTTGGTTACCACATGCAGGTGAGTGACATGGCTTGGACTGGAAATGGTATCTGTCAGCACCCGACCTCTTGTATTATCTGCCACACTACACTTTATCAGTGTGCTGATGGATGAATAATGTTTTATTGTTATTTCCCTGAGGAGCAATCACCTTGTCCTCGGTGTCTTTTACAGTGCTTTTCTGAGCTGTCCTTATGCTACTTATCTGACATTTGGTCATTTGTGTTTTTGCTTCTTTCCACTGCACTTGCAGCAGTTATGGCCATGTTATAATGTTCTCTCTTCTCCCCTTAACCTGCACTGTCATCTTCTCTCTGCTTGTGTGTGTACAGATGCCTGGCACTAATGATGTTTGATGTATGCTGTTTACTCTCTTCAGGTAAATATTTGAGGATACTGGGACCTTACAGCTAAATGTGAAAGGGGTATAGCTGCAGCTTTGCCTAAGAAGCTTCTGGTGTTGTCTTCTGTTATTGTGAAAGCTTAGATTTTGTGCTTAAGTCTTTGTTGTGCTTGTTCCTTTCCTATGGCTCTCATTCACGTCTTTGCCAAAGTGTTAATTTGGGTTGTTCTGAGCCAGATGGGGTTAATGCTGTGCTGTAATCTGCTTCTTTTCAGTGTGTTGGCTTTTCTCTGCTTCTCTTGAATGAAGAACACACTTGGCCAATGCTTGTAGGCCTAGGGAGGAAAGGTTCTAGAAGGCTTGATAGAATGATAGAAGCAGCACCACCAGCAGCTTTCCTCTGGTGTAGCCCTACTGGGAGGGTAACAGAGAGAATGTCCATTTTACTTGGCCAAACATCTACATAAATGGATTGCTTTAGTGTAGTGTCTCTATCTGGGTTCCACACCGATCCCTGTGTATATTTGTCTTGGCATAAACTGGCAAAACCTCCAGACCTTTGAGTAAAATTGGAATTATAGAGTAGCTCAGTTGGAAGAGACCTACAGCTATCAGCTAGTCCAACTGCCTGACCACCTCAGGGCAAAACAAAAGTTAATAAGAGCATTGTCCAAATGCTTCTTAAACACTGACATAGCCTGTGGTATCAATCCCCACCCCCCCGCTAGGAAGCCTGTTCCAGGGCTTGACCCCCCCCCTCTCAGTAAAGAGGCTGCTTCCTACTGTCTGCAGGCATTCAAGGACTTTCTCACTCTTGAAATTGTGGGACCCAGAACTGCATACAATACTCAAGGTAGCTTTTTAACTTCAGAAAGAGCTGCCTTGCAGAGGCAGCCTCTTGTTTACAGTCACATTTTCTGTCTTTGTCATGCTTGTGAACACTCTGTCTTCTTTTGTTAGAAATCAATTGATTCCAATTGGTTCAGGCTTTTTTTTTTTTGGAACGGATTATTGGATGCTGTCTGGCCTCAACTCTTATAAAGTAACCCAATACTCTGCCTTTCCAGAAGAGACACAGCAAATGCCCATTGATAAGCAGCTGAGAGTCCTTAGCGAGCTGCTTCCTGGCTGCACATGTTGTTATTGGGATGACCCAGGAGCTGCTTCACAAGATGCAGGAAAAGTTCCCCATCTTTATTCTGATTGCCGCTGGACTGGTGGATTTATCTGGTGAGTGATGTGCTTTGTTATGATCTCAATTGCTGTCTTTCTGCCTTTTTCCTCCAGTATCAGTGAGCAGAAAAAATAGGCAAAATATTGTGCCGTTGGTCTCGGGTGTGTGACAACAATGAGATGAAGGAGCCACTTCTCTTTGCACAGCTCTGCTGTTAGGCTCAAGATATGGTTTAAATGCTTTCTGTTGTGGGAGTATTAGTGGCCCTAAGTGAGGACGTGGCTGCGCCATTTACGGTCCATTTCCCCAAAGAACAGATGGTCCCCTTCAGGGAAGGGAAAGCAAAGGATAAGTCCTGTCAGCTGATGACTAATAGTAGTACTGTTCTCCAAATGACCACAGATAAGTTGTAACCTCCTCTTAAGGCACTACACTGGGTGCCAAGCCCAAGGATTTAATCCGAAGCAAAGCTGTTAAACCCCTGCTTTGCCTTTATCAAAAAGCACAATTGAAATTCATAACACTTGCATGCATAATAGCTTTTTGGCTTTTAGATACATGTATTTGCTGGCAGATGCCTAAGGAAAAATGCTTAATGTACTTTCCTCTTCAAAAACTTTAATGTTTTAGTCCATTATTTGGAATGTGTGCTTGGGAATGTCAACCTTCTGAATGTGAAGACAAAAAAATAAAATGTTGGGATAAATCAAGAGCCTTTTAAACCACAGGTCTGCCTCTTTTTAAATGACAAAGTGCCCACTTTTAACATGCGGAAGTTAAAAGAGCAGAGCAGTTACTGTGTTCTGTCTGCACTGTGTCCCTTCCACAATGCGAACCAGCTTTGTCCTGCCTGGTCACCCAGGATGAAACTCATGGTAGAGTGAGATACTGGGGGAGGAGGAGGAGTGGTTAAGGAGAGCCAGGTGGGTGAGCTCATTTATGTATACAGTAAGCTTGCATTTAGTAAAGAGCTACCAGCCTGTCCTCAGGCGGCCTGAGGATTTCATTTGCACTGTGTCTTTGGCTGTTACTTGTGTCCTTCTGCAGTGAAGCTAAAGGGTTCCTCTCTGGCTGGCTAATTCTCTGTATCAGTATGGCAGGAGTATGAAGTGTCCTGTGACGCTGAATATGAACAGCAGAGGATCAGATTTATAGCAGCTGCTTGTAAGGGTGGCAGTGCCAGAGCTGCTCATCCTCCCTCCTTTAGGGTTCTGTATGGACCAGCAGCCACTTCACTGTCCACTTCCCACTCTGCCTGTTACCAAGTGTTGTTGTGAGCTGCATAAAGTTCATGTACAACTGGATAGACAAGGAGCTTGTTTTCTGTTCATTAGGTGCCTCCAGGAATGAACATCACGTCAATGAAGTATTAGATCTGAGCTTTCCAGAAGAAGCCCAACCAAGAGCTGAGAGCAGCCCAGTGCCCAGCGAAGTGTTTTCCATTACAGAATATAACTCAAATGAGGTCACCTTTAATTTTCAGAGTCCAGTAGTTGATCCTACCAATGAAACAACAGCTGACTTGATTCCTGTCCATACAGAGACAGCTGCAAAAAGAACAGCCGTGCTTCCGAAGGAGGCTAGAAACTTGGAGGTGCCTCAGCAACAGCACACAGAAGCAGTAGCTTTAAGACTCCAGGATGGACACACACTTCCTAGCAAGCTCTTGAGTAGCATAAGTATCCCTGTCTCCACGCAAGGGCCACAGACTACTATGCATCTGGAACAGACAGACAGGTCACTGCGAGAGAAGCCAGGAAATATTACTGAGGCTGGTTTCAGCCCTACCAGCTCTAGCACTGGACTGCCTCGGCCCTTTCTCACTAGAGGGACACATCAAGACTCTCATGGGTTTACAGCTCTCTCTTCCATTCCGCTTATCGAGCAGATGGAGGTGCCAAGTCCTAAAACATCTCTTCTGACTTCACCAGTGAATTTTCATCCTTCAAGAAAAGAAATAGCAGCATCTCCATTTGCTACAGGAGTTATGATGGCTCCTGAAAGTTCAAGAGTGGGTTGGTTACCGACAGGAACACCTTCCATTAGCAAAAGGCCAAAAGACGGAAGACCCCAAGTGCACCCTGACAACAAAGCTGGTGTGACACCTGCATACCTGAAGAAGACTCGAGCTACGGATGCTAAAGTTACCCCTTCTGCATTGCCACAAAAGCCAGCTTCAGGGGACCTCGATGCAGTCTACTCCAGAATTCAGTTTTCCCCCATTTTATCTCTGGGGTCAGAAACTACAGACAGTCAAGTCAGAAACACAACAGCAGTTGTAATAAATGGTTCTGGACACCCAACCCAGCTGCCTGCTCTTCAGTCACTCCCACAAGGCCATGTACATTCTTCTTCGTTAATGATGAATCTGGAAGCTCTAGTTCATGATAACTTACTTCCATCTCAAGGGCCTGTTAGTACAACTGATAGACAGCAGCCTCTGTCTTTGCCCCAGACTCTCAACTGTACTAAACAACATGTTTCCCAAGAAACCAACAGGAGTGCTCAAGAAATCGCAGTTGTAGTTTTGCAGAGAGATACTGACCCTCGGACGATGACAAGTAAGCCTGAAAAACCCAGATCCCCTGCAACACTACAGGTATCTGCTCATTCATCCTCATTAAGCCAACCATGGATTCCCACACTGAAACTTTCCCAAGCTACTAAAGAGCTAAAAGGAATAACAACTGCGCTCTTTGCAGGTACATCTGCCTTGGAGAACGCAGCCCTTCAGCCTGTAAGCACCTCAGATTCTGTTCATGCAGGGCTTCAGCCACCAGGTACATCTTCTCCCACTTCTGTTGGATTGCAGGTAACGGGCATCCCCACATCTGCTGAGACACGACTTCGCCTGTCAACTTCACCCACATCTACTGGTTCTGGGTCTCTGGTTCAAGGAACTTCTGCCCATCCTGTATCTCACAAAGCCTTTCCTATGATGCTGCAGAGGAGCACAGTGGAAGACTCCAAGAGAAAGAAAAGTCTCCTACAACAGATAGGTAAAACTGGTTCTGCTTCACTGACTCCACTATCAAGCCCAGTCCCCAGCCTCTCTGGACTGCATGATGACAGGAACCAGACAGTTCCTCTTCAAAGCTTTGCCTTTTCAACCTCCCAGATCCAGCAACCTGGAAGCCTGGCTGCTTTTACTTCAAAACCACCCTTGCTGCATGAACAGGGAAGCCAGTCCAGCTCAGCAACAGCACATCCTGAAGTGGTGGTGCCTAGGGTTTCTGAGATGCCAGCATATCTGGCGCAAGCACTAGCGCGGCAGTTCGGTATGTCACAAGATGCAGCTACCAAAAACCTTAGTGCTTTTAGAGGCGATCGCCTTATAACGCTGCCATCATCCCCATACTTGTCTTTTCTGCTCAGAAGTACTGATGGTATGATATGCCTGCAGCCCCTGCAAGACACCTCTCTACCTACAAAATTCCCAAATACCAGTGTTGGGAGTCTGGTTTCTGTTCAGCAAATCCTGGCAGCATCAAATTCTTCAGTGCTGGACCTTGTGAACTTAAACATGAATCATTCTAGCTTAATTCTGGTTAAGCCTGTATTTATCCTTCTGACCACTGACAGACCAGATTCACAGATGGTGCCCTCTCCTGAGGGTGGAGATGGCCACAAAACTGCCCTCTTGTTTACACACAACCAAGATCATAAGGTGGGTACCCCTGAAAGCAGCCATAACATCCCAAAGAAAACTGGTTCCTCTTATCCCACGAGTAAGTCTTTGAGGCCTGAAGCTATTCCCTCCACTACATCTAACCAACAGGCAGAGAAAACAGAAGTAACTCAGCCACTGCCGACTAATCCTCATTACACAGCAATCTCTAGTTTGTTTCAAGCTGCTTCCTCAGCATCAAATCATGTGCTGGACCCACGGATGGGGATTAGCACTACAGTGCAGGCCACGAGTCTGCATGGGCTGGCTGAAGAGATGCAGGTACCTGCTCCCCATTCCCAAGGGGCCAAGGGGACTGACCTGCTGTTACTTAATGGCGTGTTAGCAGAGCCTTTCACCTCCACTGCACCACCGTTAGTGGTGTCTGCACAGCATAGCCCCCGTATTTCCCCCAAAGTATTTTTTACCACTGAAAAGCCATATTCTTCTTCTGTAATTCCTTTACTGTTAGCAGCAGGACTCCCTGATTTTCAAATGCCAGCCCAACCACCGTTTCCTATCACAGGGGCTGGAGATCAGGTTCAGCACAGCAAGAAACTAATGCTGCAAGCTACTGGCCACCGCCAAGGCTCAGTGTCCATGCCTTCCTCTGCCCATGCACAATGCACGGGGTGTTCAACCTTGCACTCGGCTAGAACCATAAACTACCCATTGAAAATGTTCACGAGCATCCTGCCTTTGCAGTCCACATCACAAAGTCTCCTCAGTACCAGGTCACTTCAGAGGCTGCCATCACCAGCTCTGATTGTACCCAGCACAACATCAGCTTTCTCAGCGCATCCAGCTGGAAATGGTCACCAAGATACAGCAGCAGACAGCATAGCCAGTTCAGGAGTCGTCACCGTGCACAGGAACACAGCACAAACCTACATTATGTCTGTAAAACCTGCCCTTCCTGAACATCTGAAATTTACTCCCATTGTGCCAAAGCCCTTTGTAATGACAGGGAGACCAACAGCAGCACCAGCACATACTGCATTATCAACAGAGGTCCAAACCAAAACAGCAGTTTCTGGGAAACTTCTAACCACACTAACCCATCCAAGCATGTATGCCAGCTCTCCTAGAACCCCACCTTCACCTGCCTCTACCCATGTTCTCCTGCTGTCAGCCATGAAACGTGACCAGATCCTTCAAGCCTCTCCTAAACTGCTTTCCCAGGCCAGCATGGAAGAAAATACAAAGCCACCCAAAGTCAGCACAAGTGCAAGAAAAATAGGAACTGGTAAATTCTCAGGAACAAGCGTGTCTCTGTTTAACACAAGGACACAGCAACCCCCCACAGCAGCTTTGAGGAGTAAGGTTTTAACTCTGGTACAGCCATCTGTGTCTGCAGCATCTATTGCTCTTCAGAGACAGTCTCTGTTGATACACCCCACATCACAGTCTGCATTAGCAATGATTTCACTTGCTGCAGCTAAGAATGGTTATATCAGTACTTCACTTAGAAACAACAAACAGTTTCACCTTCCAACATCAACTATTCGAGTTGACTCAAATGTGCTGCTGCCAACAACTGCTAAAGTGATCAAATCCCCTGCAGTCTCTACATCAGTGGGGAGGAGTGAGGACATGGTAGTGAAAGGAGATGGAGCCGCTGCAAGCCAGCTCCCCACTCAGGCACCTGTGTCTGTGTCGCATGAGGTGTCAGCAAGATACCTGTTGGAGAAGGTGTCGCTGGAACATAAGGTTGAACATGAGACTGGTCATGCCAGCTCTGACACTGGTCTGTATGACACGGGGCTATCCCCGACAGAAGCCTTTTCTGTTTTGGCCAAGAGGCTTGTCCCTGAGGTTACTAATCAGTCAGATCTGTTCAATAAAGTAGCTGTCGATGATGCTCCTAAACTTCTGGACAGAGACCTAATCCAGTTCCTTCCAACCCCAGAGAGCCCCTCATATTCTTCTGGCAGTCCAGCAGCGCTTACACCACAGGGCAGTTCCTTGATGGGTGTTGCAAGCACTGGACAGACTGAGAGGCTGCTCTGGAATACAGAGGCAGAGGAGATGGTTCAGACACATGAAGTAACGGAAGAAACATCTGAAGGCTTAGTAACTGTTCTAACACTGCTGGAGCTGGAGCCCAGCGCACTGCGGAGTGACTCGCACCAGAGGAAGGGTTTGCAGTCAGATGCCACCGTTCTGAATGGGTAATTACCTCAGTGTCATTTGCTGTTGCATATCTGTGCTGGGTGATTTAAAAGGAGGGGCTGATATCCACATTGCTCCATGGGCTCGGTAACACGGTGTGCTGTATTGTGGTTTTAAAAACAGTTTGTTCAGCAATGGCATTGTATTGAAAAAAACCAACAGAGGGTCTTATCACATTTCAGATATCAATGCTGTTCTTTAGACCTAGTTTTCTTTTTGACAATGGCCTTCACCTCTCTGCCTGTCCTCCCAAAGACAATCTATGTGCAAGTGGGAGCATTTGATAGTGCTGAAGTGATCAAATGCACTGGCAAAGAAGGTAGATATTCCCACCCCGTAAACACTTAAAAGTTCCCCTGCGTTCAACTGATTTGACTGCGCAGAGGCAGGAGGTGGCTCTGGTCATGGGAGGGCTCAGTCGTGCCAGTTTCTACATATTGTTCATTTGTCTCAACTAACTGGTTTGATGGAGATCTCACCCTAATGCTGTTTTATTTCTCACAGGCTTGGCAGCCAAGCTGAGCCTCAGCTTTTTTTCCTTCTTTCCCTAAAGCTTTGCAGTTGTGAATGATGACATCTGCGGCTCCGGTAACTACACCGTGCAGATGAGCTTGCACCCTGTTGCAGATGCAGGCCCTGAGATCAAAGAGTCAACACCTTCCCAAGAGACCTTCCTGGCTTTAATCACCATGCAGAGTAACAGCAGCCAGCCCGTGCTCCAGATCCGCTCATGCTGTGTGACGCCTTCCGCCAGCCCGGGGGCAGCAGGCGCTGTGTGCTGCCTGTTCCGCAGGTCAGGCACCGAGCTGCAGGGGTGGGTGTAGCTTCCCACTGCTCTTTGGGCCTGGGCTGGGAATGGGACCCCCTCCCTCATATCCTATGGCTACAGTAAGCTCAAAGCACTGAGAAGGACTCTTGAGAGAACTCTGCTCCCTCAGCTGCCTTCTAATTAATACTAAGGGCTTGATAAAACATAGAACCCTCAAGGGAAAAATCTCCCTCCACCCTTTATGTAAATAAGCATTTCTACTTCTCCAGGCCCTGTGCTGTCCAGGTTGACAGCATCTTCCTGCTAGGGGAGCAGAGCAGGCTTCTCCATTGGCCTTTCTTTTCCCATCAGCATTTTGCTGCTGTTCTTGCCTAACCTGTCTGGGTTGAGCGCAGGGAAAATGGGGGATTCATAGGTGGATATCTGTAAAACTGCTGGGACATAAAATGTGCATTAGAAGTGTGACACGTTGTCATCTCTAAAAGAGCTTTAAGTTTTGCCTGTATGGGCTATAGCAGGAGATCACCTTTGCAGTGCTTCTGAATCATTCTTGCACTCCAGTGGCTGTTTTAATGGTAGCAAAACCAAACCTCCAAGAAGCTGCTGCTCTAGGACTGTGGACTCCCCAGCAGGGACAGGTACAGCCTGAAACACGGATATTTTGTGGAGTTCTTGTTTGACTCTGACCCTGTAGATGCAGGTACCTGGCTTAGAACCTGTGCAGACCTCTGTCAGCAGATCCCCCTCTTCCCTGCCTTCAGTCAAGGAGAGCTGTCATTTCAAACGGCTTGCTCTTTGCCCTTTCTAGGTTGCCACTGGAATGCAGACACATCCAGTTACTGCAGAGCAGCAAGTCCAGAGCTGCTAGCTTCACCATCCAGCTGTTCCAGATGCTGAATCACTCAGTGGCCTATTTGCACTGTGAGCTTAACATCTGTCTGAGTGGCAACACAGGGTGTGAACAGGTATGTGGGATGGGTCTGTTCTCGCTGCTCTAAGGAACTTTGGGAAAGATTTGGTGCTTCCAGCAAGTACAGCTGATTCAGCAAAGAATTGGGATGGGAGATGATAGATCTTCCAGCTCATACAGTTCTTTTGTAATGTCATGCAAACTCTGTGTCTCCTAAAGCTCCAGCTAAATTTCTACTCTGAATTAAGCTCCCTGAGCTCCCAGTGCTTTGCTTTCCCTTTACACGTAACCAGTGTAAGAAATGTACCAATAAATCAGCAACTAGCAGCCTTACAGAAGGAATGGCGAGGAAAAGGCTCAGCAGAGCTACGTATTTTGCATTGTAAATGTGAAAGAGGTCAAATCTGACCCTATATTGGATTGTCCTGGGTTTGGGATATGGAAGTTTCGAGGCTTCCACCAGTTTTGAGGGCTTCTGTGAAACCCAGCACAGTGTCTCAGCTGTAATAGGCCATGCTGTGGATTTAAAAGGCACAGCATTACAGGAGGAGCACGAAGAGTGTTTGAGAGGGATGTAGAGAGGAAATTTGTGGAAGTTTGAGTGTTTCAGCTGCACAGTAGAGCTAGAAAAGCTCTGAAAATTCATCCTGTCAGGCTAAGCCTGCTTTTAAGAAGCTTTGGCAGTAATTAGGAAATGAGTTGCATGGGCACACGAAGGAGGAATGTTCTGCATCTTGTGTGTGCTCTGCTTTCTCTGACAGTACTTCCTGGCCTGCAGATGCATCCATTGGGCCTAAAAAGAGAGTCAGACTCTGGGAAAGGACTCAGCCACCTCCTGTAACAGTTGCCCCATCAGGATCATCCCATATCTGGTCAAACCCCTTGTTAAAAGTCTGGAAGAGGTGTTTATGATGTGGAATGGTATCAATAGTTGTTAATCCTTAGGGAATAGAGATTTACATAGGGGTTGGCCCAAGCAGTACGCAGCTCGCTTCTCGGAACGACAGCAAAGCTGGACAGCGCCTGGATCTGAGGAGCCCAGGCAGCACTGTGGTTGCTGTGGACAGCATGGGGGCTTGTGCAGGAAGTTCTGTTCAGGTGCCACCAGCACACTTTCATATGTTTTTCATGTGTCTTTCCCAGGACTGCTTTGAAAGTGGGGAGCCACTTCTCCAGCCAAGTGACAGGAACAGCTACAGAAACGCACACAACCTGATCTCATTTGGTCCAGTTTTGAGAATGAACAACAGGTTTCTATATAAACCTGTGGAAGGTTGGTTTGATGGGTGGGTTTTTTCCTCTCTTGCAGGATTTCATTTGACTTCTGCTCTAAGGAAAAGAATACACTTCTAGCAAACTTTTTGACAGCCATCTATTCTGACTAGATTATATTCCAACAACGCTTCACCTTTGTTTTGGCCTTCCTAGATCCCAAACATGATGGTTAATCAGTGTCAGATCTGACAGACATTCAGACAGGAGATGCAGCCACATGCATCCACTGCAGGGACCGAAGCTTTAGAAGGAGGAGAGAAAAAAATAAGACCATGTCCTCTATCTGAAAAGAATTTTTCTGCATGTTATAGTATTTTGGTGAAACATGGTTACCGAGCATGAGAAATGTTATAAAAATAGAGATATTTACTCCTTCACGTGGCTGAGTTTTAGGTGAAGTGACATAGAGTATAGGACCTATACATCTAAAAGATGCAAGCTAACAAAAAACATGTAAAAGGGAAGAGCAGTGCAGTCCTTTATTGTTCTGAGCTAAGAGTACATAGAGGTAGTTACCTGGTACAACAAGGAAACAAAGTCATCGTATCCACACCAAGATGTAACTTAGGAACGTTAGGTGCAGGGTGAGATGGGTTGTGAGTCAGGAGCATCTTCTTTTTCCACACTTGCTTGGAATGCTGTAAAGACAAGTGGGTGTTAATCCATCTTTCCTTCTCATGCTAATGTTGTTCACTGCTTTATCCCTTCTTTTTTTATTTCCAGGTCCTGACCCTGTCATGCTGGTACCCATTCTGCTGGGATCCCTCACTGGCTTTGCTGTCCTGGGCAGTGCTTTTATGAGCCTTTGGCTGCATCATAGACAGAAAACCAAAAATGTGCACTATCCACCACTTGAGGAAATCCATGGCCTGTGAACTAGAAGCAGCTGCCTCATCCTGCAGCTCCCATCCCACTGCTGCAGTAATCAGAAAAGCAATTGATTTTTCTTTGCACACTGTATTGCTTTTGTAGAGCTTCTGGTGACTCAGGGTGCAAGATGCCCAGTCTCTGCTTTAAGCACCTCCTTCCTTCCATTCCTTCTGCAGGAACAGGTCCACAAAATGCAGAATAGAGAAAGCAGAGAGGCAGCAGCAATCACCTGAGCAAGGACAGTGGGCAGCCGCAGATGGGGGCAGGTCAGGAACATTCTAGAAGGGGCTTGGCCACAGCCTCTGCTGGGAGGGTGAGGAAGCATTTAGTCAAGGGCTGTCCAGCATTCAGCTGCCAGGGGACACACCACGCTCTCAAGGGGAGGAGGTTCTGAGTCAGGGTGGGGGGAGAGTCGTGGTCAGCCCTCTTTCTGGTGGGTAAATAAAGCAGAGCAAGGGTGATGCTGAGGGCTGTGACATGGCTTTCTAGCAAGGGGCAGGTGTTTTGTGTGCATTACAAAGCTTTGATGGCGCAAGAAGTTCTCTCGTGTTAGCTTTCCTTCCACCTGTGGAGGGGAGGGAACAGCTGCCCGTGGAGGATAAAAGAGCAGCACCCCTCTCTGAAGAGGGGTGGCAGGGGGAGGGAGAAGGAGGTTTGGGGTGAGTGATGTTCCCTTCACCAGCAGGACCCTGCAGGGGCTGTTAAAAGACAGGTGCCAGTCACTGCTCTGAGGCTTTCCCGCTATTTTCCGTGAACTCCCTTCCTCTACTGAATGTCATTTTTTTGGATGGCTGAGGGGGAAGTAGGGGCTGAAGTTTCTTTTCGCACCATTACCAACCAGCTGCACCTCCACAGGAAATAAAATAACTCGTGTGTAAAACGGTGGGGCAGAGCCTGGCGTGCTGATTTCAGCTGTTCTAGCAGCCTCTGCTGCAGCCCAGGAGGCTGTGCCGGGAGCTGCCCGCAGCTCGGCCTGGCCCTGCGGACGCTGCCGCTGGGGGGGGGAAGCGGCGCGGGCGCTGCAGCGGGAGGGGGGCGCTGCAGCGGGAGGGAGGCGCTGCCCCCCCCCTCGTCCCCCCCCTCGCCCCCCGCAGGGCAGAGCTGAGGCCAGGGGAGTGGCGCGCGCCCGCGCCTGAGGGGAGACCGGCAAGCGCGGGAAAAGGCGTCGCGAGCGAGAGCCAGCAGATGTCGCGCTTGCGTGTGAGGGGAAAAGAGCGGGAAGGGGCAGAGCGCGAGCGCCAGCAGCTGTCGCGCTCCTGCGTGAGGGGAGAGCGGGCGCCTGAGGGGAAAGGAGCGGGACGCGCCGCGGGTGGGGGCGGTCGGAGCAGCGCCGTTGGGTGGGGGTTCAAGGTCGTCTTGGGGTGGGGGGGCCAGTACCGTCGCCGGGGGGAGCGTCTCAGGGGTGGTGGGTCCAGGACCGTCGCCGTGGGGAGCGGGCGGCGAGCGTCTCGGGGGGGGCGGGGCCAGTGCGGGCGGCGTGGGTGGCGGGCGGCGAGCGGAGCGGGGG